>VZTE01005309.1:302679-449964 GCA_013397775.1 Eulacestoma nigropectus | reverse complement strand
TGGATTAATCTACGCTTTGGGCAGGTGGGAACGCCCACGTGTCTCCCTTGCAGGGGCCAGCTTGACACACTGTCCCTTGCAACACTGAGGGTCTCTTGCATCATCTCTGGTGCTCTGGTGCAGGGTCTGGGGACCCCTTTGGGGGACCTTTGATGGGCCGTGTCACCCCCTCTGCTGTGGATAAGCTTCCCCTACCCCCCGGGTGAAGGGTCCCTCAGTTGGGCTCCTCTGCACAGGGGAGGATGGGTGGTCACTGCGCCTCTCACCAGAGGCTTTTCCAGCACACACCCAAAGCCTCTCTTCCCCCACCCTTTGGTATGAGGGTCTGTGCCAGCCTGGCAGCTGATAGCCCTGGGGCTGTGGTCCCCACCCTGGAGGTGTTAAGCTTGTGCTTTGTGAATGTCCCCAGCCCTTTATCTTATCTTCATCATCGAGCGGGTCCCGGGCCTCTCAGAGCCCCATTCAAGGTTCTGCAGCTTTTGTAATACAGTTTTAAAAGTCCTTCATGAAAATGTTTAAGTCATAAACTACAATATTTTGGTCTCTGACAACCCCTCACTCCTATCCCCAGGAGTGGTCCACAACTGGCGATGCAGGTTTCAGTTCTCTTCTGACTGAAGTCATGGGGAGTCTCACCTGAGCAACATCAGAGTAAGCAATGGGAGCCAAGGACTTCCACAAGTACAAAACCACTATAGAACTCCATGACATACCTTTCAAGTGGCTCAGGAACTACTTAGCCCCCAAAATGCCAAAATTAAATTATCTTATGCAGAATTCCCCCTATCAGTACCTAGGTAACTAGTGTTTGCCATTTCAAACTCACTACCTAATCACAACTTTAACTCAGGATTTTGCTTTCTGCATGCCAGTATGTTTTCCACCATTCTTCTTTTCTTGTATAATTCATCAGGCATCAGTAGAGTTTCTTAAATGTCCCATACTATTACTATGCCTGCAGTCCTCATATAAGGAAGAAGAAGAGACCTGGAGAGCTTTACCTCTGCTATCAAGATGTATCTGCCAGTCGGGTCTATCTGAATGGTCAGGCAAATCCTTGGTTTCATACATTCTTAGAAGCATAGAATAGTTTATGTTGGAAGGGATCTTTAAAGGTTATCTAATTCCCCATGGAATGATCAGGGACATCTTCAACCACCACCACATCCAACCTGACCTTGAATGTTTCCAGGGATGGGGCATCTACCACCTCTCTGGAGAGCCTGTTCCAGTGTTTTTCCCCTCTCATCATAAAAAATTTCTTTCTTATATCTAGTCAAGATCTACTCTATTTTAGTTTAAAACCATTACCACTTGTCCAGTCGCAACAGGCTCTGTTAAAATATCTGTCTCCATCTTTCTTATAAGGGTCCCCTTTATGGCATTGAAAGGCCAGAGTAGGGTGTCCCTGGAGCCTTCCCTTATCCAGGCTGAACAATCCCAGCTCTCTTAGCCTGTCCTTATACAAGAGGTGCTCCATCCCCCTGATCATTTTTGTGGCCCTCCTCTAGAAATGTTTCTTCTCTCCTGTGCTGAGGGCCCCAGAGCAGAGCTCAGAACTCCAGCTGGTCTCATGAGAGCAGAGGGGCAGAAACACCTCCCTTTACCTGCTGGCCACGCTCCTTTTAATGCAGGCAAGGATATGATTGCCTTTCTGAGCTGCAAGTGCACATTGTCAGCTCGTGTCCAGCTTTTCATCCATCCCTCCATCCATCCATGAGCACCCCCAAGTCCTTGGCTGGGCTGCTCTCGATCTGTTCATCTCTCAGTCTGTATTGATAATGGGTGTTGCCCCAATCCAGGTGCAGCACCTTGTACCTCATGCAGTTCACACAAGCCTATTTCTCAAGCTTGTCCAGGTCCCTCTGGATAGCATCCCCTCTCTCAGGTGAGATCAGGTTCTGATGCATTCATCTTGTTTGGCTAAACATTGGCATTATAGCTGCCATTTCTGTGTCCTTATCCTGTGGGCTGTCATGGCATGCAGAGATGAAAAGCCTAAAGCCCACAGCTCTCTCACAGCCCAGGAGACAGGCTGATAAGAACTAGTTAGACAAGCTGGCAGGAAATACAGGGCTTTTTTCCTGAGTTTTTTCCATCTTTAACTACGTATGAAAGTGCCCAGAATCAAGATGTAAACATGCAGTAGGGGTCCAAAATTAATCTTCTGTATATGCCATATGGAAGACTTGTAAAATTTATAGAAATAGGTCTTGAGTTAAACTGAACCAGGTGGGTGTTGAAATGACTAGGCTCTGCATATGATTCAGTCTCGTAGCAGTAAAAAACATTCCCAGCAAGCTATCATTGCTGCATGTCAGGGTAGATCTTCCCTGAATGCCAGACAGAGGCTTTGTGCAGAATCTGACTGCAGAACAAGGATGACCAGCCCGAAGCAATTCTTGCAGGCTTACAGCTTCTGCCTTTCCTGATGGCAGCACAGCACGGCAAGCAAGGGGCTGCCGAGGACACATCTGTGCTGTGCCCCTGGCCTCAGCCCCATTTGCAGCCATTGCTCTTCTCTGTTAGAGCAGCCCCGAAGCTGCGGGGGTTGCCTTTGAGCACAACAGCTTCCCAAGAAAGGCTGTGCTGTGCCCACTCACTTGCCTCCTCACTCCAACTCTGACTTGCCTGGCTGCTCCTTGGCTGGACCCGGGCATCTGCTTCCCTTATGGCAGTCCTTGCCTTTTTCAGCAGCTCTGACCAACCTCTTTGTCCTGGTGTTCTTGAAGCCAATTTTATTGTGCAAGTTTCCAAAGCTCTTGGGCAATCTGCTTTCCTTCTTCCACTTTCTTTTCCTTATCAGTATTTATACTCTTAACTCCAGTACCTCATTCTTTTCACATGGCATGTCCCTCTTTCTAATGCTTGATTACTTTTTGCACTCACTTATTCAGAGTGACCTTTTTCACTCCTAGTGTATTTATTGCTCAATGGCTCTCATAACCCTTGGGCATATTGTCATTTATCTTTCAACTCATTCAATTCCCTCCCCATCCAGTTCATCTCTGCTTAGTATCTCTTTTGTTCTTACAAATACTGTGCTGCTGGAAGCAAAGTGTTTTAAACATTAAAAAAAATTAATTGATTGTTGCCTAGCTGCTTCCCTGCTATTATGTTTCCAGTGGTTGTATTTTGATAGAGAAAGAACAGTCAGATAGTTTTAATTTGAATTTTACTTAAATGTTAGACTAGGGAAAACAGCAGCAAGGCAGGAGTTGGAGGATAACACAGCAGAGGGGCTGGAAGGACAGCATGGCTGCTGCAGTTGCCATCCAGCTGCCAGCACAGTAGATGGCACAGAAACATCAAATGTCACCTGACTTTCCTTTCTAAGGCAAGAACTGATTCATTCCTGGGAGTCTGAACACACCATTTGGATCTTAATAACCTGTGACATTTCTGACACAAAGCCTCACAAAGTGGTGCAATCCTCAAGTCCACTCCTCACTTTTCCTCTCATGAATTATGAAGGGAATTAGTGAAACCCCAAATTGGAAACCACATGTTCAGTTTTTTATTACGACTTGTTCTATTTACATACGGCTAAATCTGATGCTAACACACTGTTTTCAAAGTTCCCTCATGAAAAATGGAATAGACTTTTAATGAAGATGGAGAAGCATCTTTTCCACCACAAGCAGTGCCCCTGGACCAAGCCTGCTAACAGTTTTAGTGTCTTCAGTATTTCTATGGCCATGACAGAAAATGCTTTTTGAACCCAATTTGCAAATAACTACAGGATGGATTCCAAGAGCTGGCAGTCTTCTCCCTTGTATGATAAGTCAGTCAAATTGGCTTCTTTTCTTTGTACAGAAAGGTAAAATGAAATCTCCTTTTCTTCACACTATAAGATATAACCCTAACAGTCAGTTACCAAGGATTTTCCTGCTCAACCAAGACGACAAATGCCAAAGGGAAGCTCTGAGTGGGAATAAAGCATCAGCCAGATGCATTGACTCAATTGTGTTGCAATAACCCATCCATTGCACAGAAAATGCATTTTCAGCACTCGTAAATGGCACAGTCTCAAAATATCCATCAGTCTGAATACACTGTTACATATTTACTTTAGGTAGTTTAATTCCTGAAAGCAAACCTTAAAATTTAGACACACAGTAAAACAGATATACTTGCACAATGACTGACATCCATCACCAGGATTTTAGGGTATTCGGATAAAAATTTAAAGATCAGTGGAGAACATACCCACTTTTCAACATTTGGTCAGGAAAATAAATAGTTCTGCAATTGCCTACCTAGAAAACCAGCAGTATTTAGTGTGTGTAGCAGTTTATTGCCAACAAACATTGCTCCTACTGACCAGACAAGGCAATCCACAAGTCCTGCCGTGCTGCAGGTCTGCTTCCATTTCAAGAGGTGAAAAATGCACTTTGCCTCCTCCCAGCCCTGAGGGCAGAGCTTGCCGTCTTGTCCTTCCTGCAGGAAATATTTCGGAGATTTCCTATGCTTAAATTAAGCAACATAGGTTAGTGTTCTTCTCTTCCCATTTCTGCTGGGCTGCTGCTGAGCTTCATGAAACATTGAGTCCTGAATTAACACTTCAGTGTTGTATGCACCTCTGAGGGCTGTTGCTTCAGGCCTGCAGACGCCAACATGCACTTGCTTGCAACTACACTCAGCTCTCCAAGTTTTCCCTTGCAGCTACAGCTGATAAAAACTTGTATTTTATCATGAATATAGGTTTAAATAGTGATCTAATCAGAACCAGGGCTTTAAGCAAGGGCATGTAGTACCTGTGGTTTAGTCAGCAGAGACAGCTGTGCAACACGCAGGCAACACTAAGTCCCATGGCCGTTAGTTCTGTTTTCCTTCTCTTACCCTGATATAACAGTTTGCACTATAATTGGACAGCAGTAGAGAGAAATTCACATGACATTTTCTCTAAAGCACAATGAACAATGACAAGGTACAGGCTTCATTGGACTGCAACTCTGGATGAGGTATTTCAACAGTTCTATAAATAAATTGATTTGTCAATTTTTTGCCATTCTCATTAAATGAGAATTTTACCTATTTCATGTATTTGAAATGTGGGTTGGATCAGAAGTGTTAAAGTCTCATACCATGTTTCAAAGTCTAAATAATATACTGCAAGCAAAGGACCAGTGTAAAATAATGAAATATTAATATCTTGTTTGAAAACCGTGTGATTCAATCAGTGCTGCATTCATCCACTGAGTTACACGCAAAGAATCTGGCACCCTCAAATGAACTTGTTTCATTCTCTGCATATGTGTTGGCTTTTTTTCCTGAAAGGAACTATACCCCATCAGTATCCATCGCTTTTCATCATGATGTGATGAGGTAGGTTAAATTAAGAGAGAAAATATTACGCTTTTCTTCCTTCTGTTTGGTTCATCCTTTGCTTTGTGATTTTCATAAACCATGTCACTTTATTCAGCTATTACTTATTTCTAGGGAAAAAACCAAGAAGAAAGAAACAGTATTAAGAAGTGGCTTCTTAAAGTCAAAAGAGAGGACTAAATTTAAAAGCCCATGTAAGTGACCCTGTTTTAGCTGCACCCAAACCCAACCATCACTCTGCGAACTATCTTTGTATTCAAAATACCAGGTTTCCTTGTCTTCAGAGAAAAAACCTGGATCATGAAGACCAAGTACAGCAGGTTCTTGGTTACAAGGACAGTGGCAAAGCAGTGGTTAAATCAGGATTTGAAGGAGTTCAGGTTTCAAGAGCTGTAGGAATTTCATATATATTTTAAATGTAAACTTGGGAATTCCCAGACTAATTTTTATAGGTTCAATTACTTAGAAAATAGTGTTTCCTTTCAAGGATTCTCTCCTTAGGTAATTGATAAATATTCATAACCCAGACTCCTTGTTAATGAAGATTTTTGCCTGGGAATAACAATTAAGAGTCTTTGTCAAAATCCCAAGCTGAAATAACTGTCATTTAAATGTTATTGTTTTTGAGTATATATAAAATATTGCTTTCCAAGATCCAAAGAAAAATCTTTGCTGGCAAGTTGTTTGAAACAATGCCTAACTAAATGTGAAGGGGCTAGTCTTAACAGCATACCAATGAGGTGTAACTGGCAATCAGGTGTGACTTGTTTAACAAATTAACAATATGTTTCTCTAATAGGAAATTTGTTGCTCCATATTCAGCATTGAAGATTTGCAGCTACTTAAAAAAACTACAGAGGCTTTCAACATAATTAAGGTTAAATTTACTTTGAAACTCATGACGGTCATAAAAAAGCAAACCAGCAATATTGTAAATCTGGTAAAGCACACTTTCATGAAATTCTTTAAGCCTTTTGTTAAAGATACCTCATTTACTCCTAAAAAATAAATGATAATTCATCAAACTATGAGTAACACCCATGTATAATTCTGAAGGGTTTTTGTGTTAAAGAAATCGGATGTCTTAACCTTATCCTTACTTGGTTTTTAAAAATTTATGACGATTAGAAGGAATTTGAGGTTCTACAGATAATCATAATTAATTCCATGCTAAGCTACTGATCTGATCCTGTTTTTTAATTCTGCGAATTACTGCAGCATTTATCAGTTTGCCAGAAGTGGCCATTTCTGAACAAGTTTCGTTTATTCATAGGTTTCTATACTTATACAGCTAATTAAAGAGATGCCTCTCTCCCTCTCATCCAAGCAACTGAGATCTCATGGTCACTGTATCAACAGGCTACCTGTTTTCATAGCCTGCATCTGCCCCAAAGCATCCCAGCTGCAGAAATATTTGATGGAGAACCATATACTTGAAGAGCATTTCATAGAGTCTTGTTACTTTAAAGTCCTGGAAAATGCTGTTGTTGTTCTTGCTATTGGTGTTTTCTTCAAATATCTGTATGCTATAGGGTGCTGAAGACATATAAATACATTTCCTAACTTTGTAGCAAAGATGGGCATTATATGGTGTAAAACTAAACACATTCAAAGAAAATATGACAAGTGTTCATAAAACGCACCCATTGAGACCATCTTCCAACTCTAATTGCCAAACCAATCCGTGTTAAATTTCGTAGAATCCTAGAATGGTTCTGGTTGGAAAGGCCTTTAAAGATCATCTCGTTCCAGCCCCTGTGAAATGGGAGGGGACACCTTCCACTAGATTTGTTCAAAGCCCCATCCAACCTGGCCTTGAACACTTCCGAGGATGGGGGATCCGCAGCTTCTCTGGGCAAGCTGTTCCACCACCCTCATGGTAAGGAATTTCTTCCTAATTGTATCCTTTTTCTTAGCAAAACTGTGTATTCAAATGGATGTAGATCTCTGAAAAAGCCACCTCCATATCAACAGGTGCATTAGCTGTTTACAGAAAGGCAATAAAACTTAAAAAACTTTGGAACATCCACATTATGGAGGAAATGAATGATCAGAAGAAACTGATAGGAAACCCCACGTTGGAGCACACCATCATGATGGGTCCCCTGAGGAGATGACGATTTCTGATGAGCTAGAAATGCATCTTCCACAGAATGAGAAAGTCTTGTAAATGCCTTTCTATTAGTGATCATTTTAATTTTGTTAGTCTTTACATAGAAAAACACAGACTAGGAAAGAAATTCAACCCCTCCTCTGGGCTGTCTGAGTTTTTCTCCTAGATGGCTTGTACTTCTAAATCTCCTAAGCAACAAGCCAGCTACACCTTTCCTTGAGAGTCTCTTCTCACCCTACATTCATTTATTGTTTACAGTATGGAAGTATTTAATGAAGTGTGTCTTCAATGTTCCTTTCCGTTGCTGAACAGGAATTCTGCCTTTTCTCCTTTCATCCCTTGTGGGTTATCCCACCCTCCCTGGCATGTTGATTCCCTCTACCTTTCCCTATAACATCTCTTCTCAGTACTCTTTAAATCCTTTCCAGCCCTTTGGTATCACTACAGGGACCAGGCTCATCTCACTGCTCTTAGAATAGCAGCAGCTGTAATGATCAGCTAAAACAAGACCTCTGCCTAAAAAGTGATAAAATTTAGATGAGTTAATCCCAGCATAGGTGATTAGAAAGGACCACAACATCATCAGCATGGCAGCTTGCTTCCCCCTTTTAGTAAGATTTAGCATGGTATATTTAGTGTACATTGAAGACTCTTGTAAGTCACAGTGCGCTTAATAATAGCCTTGTTTTATGTGAACAATTTTTGTTTCGGAGGAGAGTGAAAGATCATATAATTATCTCATTGGCCCAGAATCAAACATTTGCAGGGAAAGACATTGTAGGAAATGTGGATAATTTTCAGCTTTTCAACAAAAAAAGAGAAATTAATATTTATCAGATGTTCCACTAACAGTCAAAAGGTGTTTTCTTTTTAACTTAGCCAAGGCTGAAGAGTTTTTAGTATTTAGGATACCATAAGAATATATAATACATAAAAAAATGCATGCAAAATAATGCACATTTTTCTTTAAGTAAATTTTCTTCAATTTGAGATGTTATATTTTTTTCAAAGCTAATTTTTGAAGCCAAATTCCATGTCAGTGAAAACAACATGGACTGAAACAAAACCAGTTATGTCTTACCATGAAGCCAAAGAAAATGCACCACAGTCTCCTTTTTCTGATTCCAACAATGAGACCTGAAAGGTTACAGGGGCATAGCATAGCTGAATACCTAACAGTACAAATAAAAAGGTAATATTTAGATGCATTCGTATTCTTATTGAAGATTATTCTATTTAATCAATGCATACAGATAGCAAATTTGAAACCATTTGAAATACCTTTAAAAGAAAAGAGAAGTTGTCCCTTGGATTCATTTTCACAGAAGAAAAAAAAGCTATAAATAAATATAATGAATAAATAAATAATATGAAATATTTGGAGCAAAACCAGTCAGTGCAGGTTCTTTTCGTATGGAAAAGAAAAAGGCTTATTCTAACCCCATGAATGTCTATCAGAGTTGAAATCATAAATTATTAAATCCTACTGTTCCTGCTAAGTGTAGGAGATCTCCTAATTACAGTATTCTATTGATAGTATTAACTTTTATGAACTTAAGACCAAGTTTGGCTTTCAGGTATATCCAAGTAATTCCAGTGACATCTGTGGAAGCTCTACAAATAAAAGACAACATTTTAGTCTCACAGAGGAGATTAGGCAAGTCCATATTGTGCTCATATATATAGTAAGACAGACACACAGACTTGTAGATAAATAAGTTTCTTAGAAGCCCTCAGAAATGTGTATCAGAGCAACACAAACAAGGTGTTCTGGAGCTCTTGGGCTGAAGAGGTCCAAAACCAGAAGAAGCTGAGTGTACTGCTCATCGACTGTAATGATCCTCTGTCAGTCCTGGAGATGATACAATTAGTCAGCAAGAACTGCATGAGTATGTAGTTGGGGTTTTTTGTTTTCAAGTCTTGATCCCCAGAGATTTGATCTGACATAGCACAATGCAGCTCCAGACTTATGTTGTCTTGGCAGAGACATACTGGGAAAATTTTGTGTAATGTTGGCATTTTCTTATCTCCTCCATAAACTGGAAATGTAACTTAACTCTTGTCATCTTAAGATATTTTTTATGGATTTACAGTGACAATTTTGTTTAACCTATTCTCCATGATTCTTAAGGGCAATGTCGTATAATCAATGAGATACAAATGCCTCCTCAGGGAGAAAGGTTTGCATACTTCTCTGTGTGCATACTTCTCTGTGTGCATACTTCTCTGTGTGCATATGTTCACAAGTGTCCACGTGTTTGTGTGTACCTACACACATGCACGTGCATGTATGCAATGTAATCACGATATCATAAATATTTTAATTAAAAAATAAAAAGGAAAAGTTTCAGACTTTCCAATTCACATTGCTTCCCTCTATGTATTTGTGTGAATGGAATAATAAAACAAAACTACCATATTCATTCTGGAGATTTCTAAATCTAAATTAATAAAGATTCTTTACAAAACATGCCCCGAGGTCAACCTTGAGTAGACAATGTTGAGAATTCAATGCCAGATTAATTCTCAGGTCAAATGGATCAATTCTTCAAGCTTGTCAGAGATTGTTGATGTCATAGATGATGTTTGATGCCAATCAATCTTTTTACATTTGCGGTTAGAAATTGAGCAGGGAAAAGGATTCTTCTAGAAATACTGCATATGGAAAAACCCACAGGATGTTTTATGGCAAGTCAACAGGATCATGAAGGGTTCATGAATCCCTAAACCCATTAACAAAATGCATTACACCACAAAATTTCAACTACCTAGCACCATAGGAGGAAATATTTTGAGGAATGTATCTCCTTGCTGATCACTGCAATTCCCTCTGTTATGACTTTGGTACAGCTTGGTTTCTAAACTCTTTTCAGCCCATAGCACTTATACGCCTCTTATTTTAAAAATTAAAAAAAAAACCAATTTGTCATGGAAAAGATAGAGGAGCCTGAAATCTGAACTGACCATTTCTGTCTTCATCACATCCCAGAGTGTGTCAGCTGAGCTATGCAGAGCATGCTGGTAGGAGACAAGATGTTAGTAATGAGCCAAATGAATCCCTCGTGTGACTTCACTCACTTCATTTGAGTTATCCCCAGGATAAATTTGTCTCAGCATACTGAAGACTCTCAAAGTTTTGAGCTGAAGAGAATAGCAGTGCATGGGAAAATGGCAGTCCTGTCCTGACTATTTGAACTGGATTGTGAATCCAGTGAGTCTGGTTCCAAATTATGTTTGCAGCCTGGTTTCAATACAGTCTCTTGAATCACTTTTACAGTTCCAGAAAGTGTGGCATGATCCAGCCAGCAACACTGCATTAATAAGCAGTGAGCTATGCAGTCCTGTCAAAACAAGCTCATTAGTAAGTTGGCTGCTGGGTTTTTGCAACCACTAGCTAAACTTTGGCAATATAAACAGGGGCACCTACAGGGAGGTCCCTCAAGCCCTCTGTACTTTAAAAGATTTAAGGACTGATTTTTGAACATATAAATAAGACTCAGCATCCATTGTCAGCAGTGCAAGTACAAAATAATTTTCTAAAAGTCTCACAAAAGATTTATTGCAATGATTGTGTAGAAAGTTTCTTCTCATGTGATTAAAAAGAAATCATATAATATAAAAAAAAAAAGGATATATTGTCCGGCTCGTAAAACCTGACTCTGGTTTTTCAGGACTGTAAACAAAGCAAGACACTTTGATGCTCTGATGATTGGATGGTAATTAGAGGGTCACACAAGTTCGTAACATATATGAAGAGCATAATACATTAAAAGTCCCTGCTTATGAATAGCTCACTGATGGCTTCCCCAGTGATTCAAACAAGCCTGTCCAGGAAAATTAAAGGGTACTGTGCCTAGCCTTTCTTTGCAAGACTTAAAATGACCTGCCCAGACTACCCTGGGCAAACACCAGTAAGTTCTGACAGACACTTCAAGCAACAAAAGAATTTCTAAAAATGACTAAAGAAATTTTTTCCATGACAGAAGTTCTGAATGTATTTATTTATCTTTGTATAGATGTATGTATATTTTGAAAATCTATTTCTATTCGAAGAAAGTTGTTAGATTTTATTTTTGACCAGTCTTGGAATTTCAGAGGCCATAACTGTCCCACCCACTGACACCACTTTTCCCGCTGTCTGCATCTAAGGGTAGCATCTTTTTCTATATCACCAGTAAACAGCAATAGTAGCCTGGGTGGCTTTTGAAACTGCCTGCTTGGCCAGGAGGCAGGTGAGTGTTTTTCTTGCCTACAGACTCTGCCTCCAGAGCTGCAGGCTTTGCCACCTGAAAGCTGCAGTGCCCAGCTATAACCCCTCTGAAAAAGAGCTCTTTTGTAGCATCACCTCCACTGGCAAGTGCCTCACCACGAGAATGCTGTATTTGGGCTCTGTGGGCAGACGTGACTTTCCTGAATGTATTGCCTTGACCTGTGAGAGTCTAATTAGTTACCTGCCTGCTGTGGAAATGCTCTCCAAAAAAAAGATGTGGCTTCAGCCTCATTACTCCATTATGTATGTTAGAATGCAACGTTTTTCAGGTATGGACACCAGGCATACCTGTCTGCAATAAGAAAACATTGGTATCTGTTACTAATTTCTGGTCCCTTTTCCACAGTCTGCATCTACAGAACCAGGTCCATGTAAGGACCACTGGGATGAGAAGAACAGGTAAAAGTCAACATCAGCAGAAGTCAGAATTTGGGCTTCTATCTAAGTCCATACTATGCAAAAATGTCTACTTTCTAGGACAGCTGGCTGTAGAAAAAGGAACTAGGCCCTTTTATTTTCACTGAATCACTCAGAATCAGACGTAGAAATATTAATTATAAAAACAGAAATTAAAAGCTCCCTTTTTGAGAAAGACAGGGACTACTAATATTACTTTTCATCTGCAGTCCTGGCTGTAACACTGTGATGCCAGCAGTTTTATCAAACATCCAAACTGTGTAAATGTATATATATTTTTCAATGGCTAGTAGCATAAAAGCTTGTATTTTGTTCTATTATGTAAACTTTCCCATTTGGGTGACAGGCAATTTATTGCAGCCCTTCGATGGATTGTAATGGCTGTAGTAACTGTGCAGTTAAGTGCTGTTTCTGAAAAGTAGAACTGGCAAAATATTTAATGAAGCATTTGGCTTTCTGTGCGACGAGATGAGAGCACCCTGTTGTATGCCAAATCAATCTGATTTTGCACAATATATCCATTCAAGCAGCAATTCTGGAGGCTGGAGAGCCAGAGGAGCTGAGAGACTAGATTTTCTGGGCTGTACAGAAAATAGTACTTCCAGATGTAATTTCCAAGTACTACGAAGTGCCATTTACTCTGAGAGACATGGATTTGCAGCATGATTTGAACAAATTCTGTGGGAGCTCTTCAATTTTTGCTGAAAATCGCCAAGATTTTTCTTCAATGTTACTGCTGTTACTATGTGTTTAACACTGTTAATATCAATATTTATCACACTAATTCCCTAGAAAATGTATATTCTGCAATCACACTATGCAAGGTGAGACACACAGATTGGGCAAGTGCTGAGAATGAGCAGCTAGTTCCACATTACATGTGCAAGAGTGATGCAAAGATGTTTATATTTTTTTTTCTCATTTTTTTTTGGATGTGGGAGTGTTTTGTTGTTGTTCAGTGTTCTTTTTGACCAATTTTCACTCCATGTGCAAATTAAAGGCAATTCATTTCCATGCATTTCAAGAATGACAGGGCCAATATATCACTTAGTATTGTTAAAGAAAATATTACAATTATCCCTTCATGCAGACACCAAAACTTATCCATAAAATTTGTCTATAAATAGCTGTAAGAAAGAGTAGAGAATCATAAAACTCTTAGTACATACCATTCTACTGAAATAAGAGCTGATCCCAATCGGTCCTGGATCCCACAGTTATCTCAGATTTCTGGCCCTGAATCATCATCTCAGGGCAGCCTTTCTTCAAATTTCTTCATACAAGACTTCACTGCATGTTG
The DNA here is from genome assembly GCA_013397775.1 of Eulacestoma nigropectus. Taxonomy (NCBI): domain Eukaryota; kingdom Metazoa; phylum Chordata; class Aves; order Passeriformes; genus Eulacestoma; species Eulacestoma nigropectus. The sequence continues at coordinate 436,536 of VZTE01005309.1, read as the reverse complement.
TAGATGTGCCTGGGAAACACTTGCAGTTCTCAAAATCAACTCTGCTGAGTGAAAAAGAAAAGCCACAAGAGAGCAACTGAGCTCTGACATGGCCATGGTCTCGTTCTGAGACAAGAGAAATAAAATATTGGTTTTAGAGGCAGCACTGTTGTCACATGTAACCACTACTTTTATCCCCCTTAGAAGTCTCTCTTTGGCCAAACAAATATTAAATGTTATAATGGGTTTGATATTTTCAGATGGTGTCTCAGTCCCCTCCCTGGTGCTGGAAAAAACAGCATCAGTTTGTGTGTTGATATACTCAGAGACTGGAGTCTGAGAAGAGCAGGGCTCCACAGTTTGAATTCATAAACTATGCCCTGTTGCCCACGGAGCAAGCAGGGTCACAACCTCTGTGAGTTTAGAAACCTTTTCCAGATCACACCTGAGGAACACAGTACTACGGAAAGGGCCAACATGTGACAACAGCAGCCACCAAGGCTACAGTGAGGTGAGTGGGCAGTGTAATGTCCTTGTGTGCTGCAGACACAAATGACAGAGGAAACAAAGCACCTGGCACAGGAGGAAATCCAGCAGCAAAACCAGAAACAGACCCGTCAACAGACCATGATGCTAACGCAATGTATTTTTTTCCTAAGAGTATCAGGAAGGAATACTCTTAGTAGCAAGAAACTGTCTGAGGCCACCCAGAATTGATGCCATACGACCCCTCTCTAAGGAATTTTCATGCCAGGCTACTGCTGTGATGAGTACTATTAAAGTCACCTTTCAGCTTCAGAGCATGATGGTAACGTGCCCTTGGCCAAGAAGGTTGTTTGGAGATTACACAGACTCTCTGCAGCAGCAGCAGCAGCAAAGCCACGAGCAGGAGAGACCCTGGATTTCAGCTGGAGTGTGACTGAGGCTGTGGTAGGGCTGAGTCAACTCCCAGGCCCCTTTAAGCAAACAAAGCAAAACAAAATTTTTGTAGTGCTGCTACCTCTTGCTCTTTCACAGTTCCTAGGATCATTTTCTTGTTCTTGTTGTTTTTCTTTTAATTGGGAAAGAGCTGGTATTTTTCACAGTCTCATAAATTTTTCACTAACCCCTAATCTTAATAAAGTCTTTTCTTCTGCTCCATGTTCATAACGCCAGCATTAAATCAAGCCAAACAGTCCCTTTTTTCTACCTTTTGCACGTCACTCTTACATGTGTTCAAAAGAACTTGTGGTACCTTACCTTTGACTAATTCCTTTATAGCTGTTCTTTGTAGATGCTACCAGTTCAATGAATGTCACTCAAGATAAAAACATCTCTGGATTTGAATTCTCAGAAACAAGCCATTAAAGACATACCCATGCCAAGAAGCAGGATGGAAAACAGAAGATAAAATACAAAATGTCCTGCAATAATTAAACTTTTACTTTGTTGCAGAAAATATATGGAATTAAAAAGAAATTAAAAATGGCTTTCTTTTGAACACAAATAGCTAACTGTATTTTTGAAGAGGTTTAAGAGTCTGCTGCATTCAAAAAGTCATTCCTTATACTTCTTATCAACACTTCTTGCTGGTGCATCTACAGAATTAAGTCAAAACTGCGTGATCAGTTCTGCAGAGTACTTTGTTGTGGGACAACACACACATTTCCTCCCAGTGGGGACATATCACACACAAAAAATTCACAGGGAAGTTGAAAAAGAAGAGTTATCAGAAAAAAAATAGGATTTGATCTTCTCTTAAATTACATTAAAAATATTTCATCAAGTTATTTTTCACACTGAAGCAGATACCAAAGTAGAGATTCATAAGATTCAGGGGATAATTGGCCAGGAAGGGAACTCATTCCCTCTTTCTGGTACAATTTTAGCAGGAAGGTTAGACACAGCACAGTAAGTCTACAGGTGGGTATCAGATAAAAGATGAGGCAAATGATGCCTCTCTAGAGAAGGAAGACCAAAAAGAATCAAATGGCAATAATATAAAGCACTGTAAGAATAAATTTTTTTATTGCTTTTTAAAACATAAGTAGAACTGAAAAACAGGAATTAAACACAGAAGTAAATAGCGGCCAGCTCTTCTCAGCTACAACCACTGAATCAAATGGCCTAGGTATAATTGGAGTAAAGGTTCCAAACCAGGTTGAGAAAGTAAATCCTCTGAAGGGTACAAAAACATTTCAAAAACTTTAGCTGGAAGCAGTTGTGTATCTGTTTGCAGTCTGAATTGGTCTCTGTTCTCCAAACAAGACATTTCTCAAGCTATTGTGAGCTGTGGGTAAGCTGCACTATTTTCTTTTGAAAGATTCAGACTATTCTCCACACACATCCAGGCAAGTTACCAAGCTTCCACAAAAACTGCAAATATTTCAGGAGGAACAAAATAAATAAGAGTCAAAAGATGAAATGTGGGAGATGCATTAAGAAAAAAACTAGGCAACAGCATTCCCTTGGTCCTGCTTCATACATTCCAGATCTGACAACTGAGCTAAATTCAGATTTGCCTTGTTTAAAATTAATAGGTCAAATAAGTTAATAAAGTGCATCTCATCATTACTCTGTGTCTCTGAATTTGACTCCTATGCTTTATTTCTGGCACCTAACAAACTCTGCCTGCAGTAACAAGACATTTCTCACAACTACAGTTGAAGTGTCTTGGGAATTTTTTCTTCACCCAACGAATTATTATTGCACAAAACAAATGATGCATTTTTATGCATTCTCACATATTTCTCAATCACTTGTTTCAGCATTGAGCATCCATCAAATTAAGCCTAATAATGTCATAAATCATAAAATAAAGGATTTTTCTAATTGGTAAGACGGTTTTCTCAGATTTTCTAATCTTTTCTTTAATTATTATTATTTTTTATACACACATAAAAAACATCCAAAAGCTTCATTGTAAAGAAAACTATAACACATGAACAAAAAACTTCAATCCTATCCCATTTTTTCCCACAAACATAGTCTGATTTGAATTTCATATTGGTTTGAGTAGTATGGTTCCCATTGAATCATGATACACTCTGGTGTGAAATCAAAGCAGTCTTGCAATAGGTAGCATAGCCAGAGGGGACTAGACAAACTTAAAAAACATCCATTGTTCATTTCGGTTCATCATTTGCATTATTAGCAGCAGCTGTTCTACTACAAACCACATTTTCTTACCCTTTGGGTGTGCAGTGCTGCCTCTAAGTAGCTGCAAATGTTGACATAGCCAGTTGAGAACAACTGACTGCTATCTGAGATTGCTGAGGAATACTACCAAGGTCCATTTCATCTTCTATCTTGCAGAGGATGTTGCAAGTTTAGCCACCTGTTTATTCACAAATGACTTTAAAAATATTCTTTCCAAACATTAATAGAGCTGCTGCTTCACATCACAGCTCTAGTTAAAGTCCTCTTCGTTCGTATCCCATATAGCTTGGTGGCCCCAACAACGTATTTTCAGAATGTATGTCTATTCTATGCAATAAACATTAGTAAGTAACCTTTACTGATCTATCCCACAACTGAAACAACACAATATGTTTTCCAGTCATTGTACAATTTTCACTACAAAAAGTGACATGCAGAAAGGAGAAGCAAGAAAGGAAATTGAAGACCAATGCTCTTCTAAGAGACTCTTGAAAAGTTTTCAGTCAAGGGAAAGGAGAAATGTGATTGAGTTAAATTCAGCTTGGGGGCGAAGATTTGGTAGGCTGTTAGAAGAGACTATATTTAAATAATTTTGCTTTGTCCATTTTTAACCTAAGTATTTTTATACCATGAAATAAAAAATCTCATTGTTTTCCTGAGACATTTCTATTTTCATTTCTAGCCAAATAAATGTTATGCTGTAAGCCACAGATGAATTGTAACTAAAGAAGGGAGTTTTAAAACTACAGGGACCCCAAAAATCTTGGCTAATAATATGCCTATAATAATTATACACCCAGAGTATCAAAACAACTGCCATACTTCTCATCTCTGTCATTATGAAAACTAAATATTTTCTCACAATTTTCCTTCCCTTCCTAGGCAGAAAGCCTTGCTGTGCTAACCCTCAAATTTTAAGTAACATTGCAGTGGAAGGAAACTCCGAGATCACCAAGTAAAAATTTCTGCTGTCATAGATAGCTCTGATAATGTCATCCATAAACTGTTCCAGCTCCACTTTATTCCTACTTGAAGGGCTTTCCACAGTCTCAAAGCTCTCATGGTAAGAAACTTTCCTCCATTATCCAAACTGACCTTTTATTCCTATGTGGTGCCTTTCCACCCAGATGTATTTGCAGACAGTGTTCGTATATCCCTTCTCAGCTTCCATTGTGTCAGATTAAATAATCCTTGCTCTGCCTGTGCAAAATAATACTATTTTTTGATCAAATCAGGAGGATCATTTTAGACAAAAGTTCCTTGACCTAAGTTTCCTATAGCTAAGCAAACATTTTTCTCTATTCATTTTAATATCCTTTCCCAGTTCTAACTTAGTTGAACTTCCAGCACTATTCTTTTTACACCAGTAAATGACTACCTTGCAAAAGCCAGGTTTATTTGGTCATTACTTTTTCTCCTTGATATAGGTTCCCCATTGATTTCTAATCTTTTTTTTTCTGATCTGTAAGGACTAGCTCTAGCTTAGAAAAGACCTTCTGACAGTTTGCATTCTTCTGACAGGAAAAAATGCCCAGAGTCATTTGCACTTAGCTCCTAAGTTCCTCAGTCTGGGCTGACAACATTCACTTACTTCTTTAGTATGTTGGGTTCCCTCTTGAAATTGGGAATCTTGAACTCAGTTACCTTTCCACCACCTTCTTTGTAAATGTCTAATGTCCAATCTAATATTGCAGTGACCAAATATCCCAAGATCTTGTGCTAATTGCATTATCTTCTCACAACTTCACTCCCTTCAATGCTAAAAATCACCTGAGCCATCACTTGCTTGATGTCAAGTTTACCTAGTAATATCCCAATGTGAAGGTGAGTCACAAATTTTCCCCATTCCCTTGTACACCTCTTCTGAGCTGCAGTCTGTAGCTCTGGATCTCAGGGAACTGTCATCCTCGGAGAAAACTTCATTTTATTGAACATTAAGCAAGTGTTTCACCACTTAGCTTCCCTCATACTGATTCTCTGTGCTCTCTTGGTTCATGCTCTCTGCTCTTAATACACTGTCATCTTGTTCTCTTCCGGCATCTTTATCCCTAGTTGTTTCCATTTTTTTTTCCTCTCTTCTTGTGAATGGCTTCTATTCTTGCTTTCCTGCCATGTTATCTTCTCGTCCTGGTAGCTCATCCTCTCTCCTCAGTACAGAAAACATTTTGTCTGTTCCTTAGACAGAAGACTTCTCAGTCATCCAAGTTCTACTTCTGACTTGGCCTTAAGTGTATGTACTTCTACGAAACACCTCTTCAATGGGTGTTTGGCTGTCCAGTACACTATGTATCTACAAGTTCTGACCTGCCTTGCAGTTTCTTCTCCATTTTTCTCCTAGCTGTTTTCAAACTCTTTTGAATTACATTGTTATGCATAGCCTTGAATTTTTTCATCTAAGAACCGTAGTGAATTTTCTCATTCAAGAATATAATGCTGCATCCAGTTGACATCCAGTCACTAGTGGTGTCCCCCAGGGATCAGTAGTGGGCCCAGACCTATTCAGCATTTTTACTGAAGATCTGGATGAAAGGGTTATGTCTATCCTTACTAAATTCATGGGCAACACCAAGTTGGGTGAGACTGTCAATCTGCTGGAGGGTAGAAGGGCTCTGCAGAGGAGAGGCTGAATAAATAGGCTGAAAACACCATTATGTGGTTTAACAAGACCAAGTTCTGCGTCCTACACTTTGGCTACAACAACTCCAGGCAGTGCTACAGGCTGGGGACAGAGTGGCTGGAAAGCTGCCCAGGGAAGAAGGACCTGCAGGTGCCAGTTGACAGTGACTGAACATGAGCCAGCTGTGCCCAGGTGGCCAAGAAGGCCAACAGCATCCTAGATTGTATCAGCAATAGTGTGGCCAGCAGCACCAGGGCAGTGACTGTCCCCCTGTACTTGGCACTGGTGAGGCCACACCTCAAATCCTGTGTTCAGTTTTGGGTCCCTCACTGCAAGAAAGGCATTGAGATGCTGAAGAGACTCCAGAAAAGGGCAACAGAGTTGGGAAAGATGTGGAACAGAAGTCCTATGAGGAGTGGCTGGGGGAGCTGGGATTGTTTAACCTGGAGAAAGGGAGGCTCAGGGATGACCTTATTGCTCACTACGACCTGCAAGGAGGTTGTAGCCAAGTGGTGCTTGGTCTCTTCTCCCAGGTAACCAGTGATAGAACAAGAGGACATGACCTCAAGCTCTGCCAGGGGGCAGTTAGTTTGAACATTTGGAGGAATTTCTTTACAATAAGGGTGATTAAACATTGGAATGGGCTGCCCAGGAAGGTGGTGGAGTCACCATTCCTGGAGGTGTTTAAGAAAAGACTGGAAAAAATGGTCTAGTTGACATGCTGAGTCATGGGTTGGACTTGATGATTTCAGAGGTCTTTTCCAATCTAACTGATTCTAAGATTCTGTAATTATTTCAGGTGTCATTTCCTGAAAAAATGGATTTCCCCATGTGACCCTTCATGGACATCACAGGCCTGATGCTTATTCACACAGTCAATATACAAAACACAAAGCACATGAATCCCCAAATAAGTCCTGCTTTCTTTCTACTTTCTTTGGGCTCTCTCAGTCACTAGTCTCTTCAATTTCTACCACTCTTCTCTCCATTGCAATGGCTGAATATTCATTAGCAGCAATTAAAGACAGGAAACCTAACTCCCTTAGCTACAAGGCCTTTGACCTTTCACCCCACTCAAATACAAAACTACCTTTAAATCAGAAATTATAATTTCTCATAAAGACTAGAACTTCTCATAAAGAACAACGATCAAACCAGTGAACCTACAAATGAAGAAATGCAACCTAGTAAACCACTAAGCAACAAAAAATGCTGGTTAACTTACACCCAAAATACAAGAACTTCCCGTCACCATGGCCAAGTCCCACCCAGACAACCCTGTTTACTGTGCTTCCAGCAGTGGGTTTTTTTATGCTATGGAAAACCAAAGTGCAATAGAGAATGTCCAAAATTGTTGGGGTTTTTTTATACATTTCTTTATTAAACAGGTAAATATCCACTTGTGTCCAAATTTCCAACTACATCTCAACAGCAAGCACAAGAGATACTGTGGATTCAGAAGTGCAACCATATGATAAAAACTATTAGGAAGATAATGGTAACTGACTTTTATAACAACCATAGTTTAAACAAGGACTGTGTTACCTTTACAGAGAGAAAACAGGTGACTTTGGTGACTTCTTTATGCATACAGATGAGGAAAAAAAATAGCCTAAGGCCCATTTTGTTTATTTATTATTGCCATCTAAGCCATTATGAGATGCTGTGAGTTTCCACATAGCAGAGTCACACAGTGCAAATGTCATGAATTCCTTTTCCTTCCTAATTCAAAATTAAAAACATTAAAGTGCATTAAATTCAAGACATTATAATTTAAATGGAGATTTTATAAAGTCTCTTTGGTAGTCAAGGCTATATTGGTATTTCCATCCTATTTTTTAAGTGCTCATAAAACAACCATAAGTACTGCTCATTTTGGAACCTGCTATCCAAGTTTTCAAGCCACTACCAATCACTCATTATATCTTTTCCTGAAAATGTGAATCAGATAAATCTTTTATTTGGGCAAGGTGAGTTTTTGGATGTCGGTTATCAGAAGCAGTGTGCCAGAAGGATAGAAAAAAATGCATTTTAATGAAGTTTTAATGTAAAACAGAACTCTATTAAAATAATGCTCTTTGCAGTCTGCAAGAAAACAAAACCAGAACCCAAACCAATTGCTATAATTTCTGAAGATATAATATAGGTTTGTAGGTTTTGGAAACAAATTAAGAGCCAAGCCAGTAAAACGGTGAGAACATTTTTAGCTCAAACAACTGCTACTCAATTTCCTAGCTGCTACAGCTCCTACAGCTGCTGGGCACCTCTCTATCCCCCAAAGCTGGAAGCAGGCAGGCTATGCATGCTCAGAGCATCTTTGTTCTGTATTTCATTGTCCTGAATTCAAGAAAGCAGTCACCAATGCCACTTTCCAGTGGCTGATCATTTCCTAACCAGGCTTCTCCACATTTTGAACCACTCTACTGGGTGGAGAAAGAGTGGCATGAAGACTTGTATTTACAAGTTTTTTCACGTTTGTTTTTTTTCCCCAAGGTTTTTTTTTTAAAGTTTTCACCAGACTGTTACAGCAGATCCAGGAGTAAAGCTGTGTTGAATAAATTCAAAACGATCTAACAGAGGTCAGGGGAGGAGGATAGGATTATGGCCAGCTGCAGCACCCTCATCTGTTTGTCTCCTTTATTCTACTGCTCACAGACCTGCTCAGTCATATGGGAAAAACTATCTTATTGGTACATGAAAGGCAAAAGTCACTGGACAGAGATATCTGCAGCTGGGAAGAGGACATTTGTATCACCAACTCAACTTAGAAACACATTTTGCAGGAAGACACACTAATACTTAGAAAATCCTGTTCAGTTCTTACAGAGGACCTCAGGTCAAAAACCACAGAGCAAGTAAGGGACAGAAATTAAAAAAAAAAAGTCTCACTAAAACTTGTGTGCTTGCAATATTCTTTCTATAATTGTTACATATTGATGTTGGCATTAGGGGGCCTCCAAATGAGTTTGGTCTCCGCTGTAGTCAGTGCTGCCTGAACGTAATGAAAATAAGGGCCATGGCCAAAGAGCTTGCTTTTCAAATCCACTGATCAAAGTATACACCAGCAACGATACTCAAACTTTCAAGGCTTATTAACATCAGAAACACAAAATTAAAAAACCTTTTAGAAATGAGCAAGATGATCTTTTGACTCTGAATCTGGATTAGTTTTCAGTTTGGAAGAAGAAATGTATTTTAATAAAGTCAAGAACACTTTCTGCTCTCTATGGAGGCATGCATTGAAGTGATTAAAGAATGGCTCTGTGGGATAGTGAGCTTTCAACTGAATAGGTGAAGAATCTTATTCTGAGATCTTTTGAAATGGAACAGTAGCTTGGATAAATTGATATCTCTCACAAAGATATAACACTGCAGTTAATTAACAGATTCTGACACACACAAAAAAAGTGACAATACAGTTTCAGGACCACTTTCAGGGTTTTTTATAATCATCATTTGTAAATATAATGTTTATCTTATAAATATGTCAATATGGCCCTAAGAAATGTTGAACTGTAGGGCCAATCAAATTGTCATTGAGGATATACACTCTTGTTTATTGCCCTTTTTTCTTATTTGTGGTTTATTCTTGACAATAGTTTTAGGAGATAGTAGTTAACTATGTACATTTCACAAGCTATTTACTTTGTCTTCAGATTACTTGGTGTATTCAATTGTTTACAATTATTGTTTCTATTTCTTGCCCAGATGTGTATTTGTTTGTTTTAAACTGAGCTCTCAACAGTTTTACTATCACCTTGCAGCTATGAAATGTGTTTGCAAGGTTAGAGAAGTGGTTATATGGAGAAAAGTAAATTGGCTTTCAGTAGATTTTTCTTTTCAGAAGAAGAAAACTAAATTCATATGTCACAAAAAGGTGGAAGAGCTGCTCAGAACACAGAATCCTCTTTCTATAGGGAGATTCCTTCAAATTCCTTCAGGTCCAAGGATTTGTGCATGCACAATTTGTTTAAATATTCTCTGCTGCACTCCTCCTTCAGTGAGGATAAGGCTTCCTTGCTCTTCTTGTTCATCCTTGAAGCCCTTCTGCCACTTTTGCTTGCTTTCCTGCTTGTCAGGCTGGACCATTCTTGAACTTGGAGGAAGTGATCTTGAAAATCAACCAGCCCTTAGGGACTGCTCATCTATTCAGGGCCATGTCCCATGGGATCCTTCCAAATAGGTCTTTGAACAAGACAAAGTCTGTTCTGAAGTTCAGAACTGTGATACTGATCTTGGCACTTCTCCCACCTCTCATGACCCTGAATTCCACAGCTCATAGTCACTGAAGCCAAGGCTGCCCACAACCTTCATGTTCATTAAGTATCAGGTCAGTCAGGGTGGTGTCTCCCTTTGTTGGCTCTTCTACCACCCACGTCAAGAAGTCACCATCCCTGCACTCCAGAAGCCTCCCAGATTAATTGTGTCCTGCTGTGTTGGGTCCAGCAGGTATTGGGGTGGTGAGTCCCCCATGAGGACCAGGGCTTTCAAACATGAGACTTCTTCCAGCTGTCTGCAGAAGGGTTCATCTCTTCTTCCCAGCCAGGCTGGCAGTAGCAGGCACCCCTCTCAAAAACATCCACATTATTATTCCCACTAATCCTAACTTGCAAGTTCTGAGCTGTCTCGTTGTCCTTGCCGGGGCAGAGCTCTGTGCATCCCTGCTGCTCTCAGACAGAACTCCCTCCATCCCCCTGGATGTTCCTTCCTGAAGAGCCCCTATCCATCCATGGCAGCACTCCAGCAGACGCTCTGGTTCAGCCCAGATCTATGCTTGCATGAATACAAACATGCTGTTAAACAACTGAGTCATTCCAAGGGCTAAGGCACCATAAATTTTTGTCTAAGCTTTGTGTCCCTTCATGAATTAGGGCAATTCAGACAGCAGGCAGTGTTCTTGTTAACAGTTCATTTTCTCCTCTCTCTCAATCTCCTGTCAGGAAACAGCTTACAGGTCTTCCTGATGATTATCTAGAGGAAATTGTAGTTACACTGAGAATTTTACAAACAATAAATTCCTGGGGAACGAAAGAAAAAAACCTGAAACACCGTTGCAGGACACCAAGTCAACAAATAGGAAATTTTATTGCTGTACATGCACCCTCATTCATTGTCTTTCCTGGTCCTGGGATAACAGCGGTGGAGTGAAATAAATGCTGTTTACACACATTTTCAATCATGGCTTAGGTCAGCTGTTTGTTTCTGGAGGGTAAGTGCTCTTTGAAAGCTCTTTAATTCACTGCTAGCTGAGTCATGACCATTTGCCTATGTGACGTCTATCTGAGAACAGAATGCTCAAGAAATGCCTCCTGGCTGCTTCCTACATCCACACGTGGAATACGGGCTCTGGTGACTTCATACTTCAAATTCTGTACTCAAAAATCTAGAGACCTTTATGACTGAATGGCCTTTGTGGGGGGGATTAAATACACATTGTTGCACTGTTAAGCTGTTAAATACTTACTGTCCCAAGAAAATATGGGAGTAAAGATTCAGCCTATGCAGTCTCCCCCATCATACATCAAAGCAAGACATAAAAATTGACCCGCAAAACACCTATAAGTTAGTCAAAAAAAAGCTGGATAGCTGCAAATAGCCAGCTAAGAAAAAACCACTGGTCTGTGGTGAGTGTTCCCAGCTGCTTATCCCTTACCACAAGGCACAAGTAAAGCTCTCTCCACCTGGATGAGAGTAACCTCTTGCCTCATGAAGGGATGTGCTGCACAAACCCCACTCACTCACCCACAACATCAGCATAGGAGCATCTCGCTGCTGAGAGCAATGACAGTCACATCTAGCCCAGCAGTCATTGCACTTGCTCACTGTGTTAACAACCTTGAGCACACATATTTTACCCTGGATTATTATTGTCTTGATTACTGTACAGAAAATACACTTTCCTGGACTTTTTTCTATTGAAATATATCACGTACACCCATGATCATAAACATGGAAGTCAGCAAGGAGTGTTGCAATTATCAGAGTGAAAGAGAACATCATTTCTTTGATCCCAGCATACAGCCATCTACTACCACCAGGATATGGTGCTTCAGAGAGGAGAGAGACACTCTTCTTCCTTTGCCCTCCATTGCCTACTAACTTGCAATCAAACCCCAAATTTGGCAATCCTTCTCATCACAACAAAGGTTACTGCAGAAATCTCAAACTTTCCTAATTTAGCCTAAGAGCAGTGATATACATTATAAACTCCAGAAAATACTCCAACATTGTATTCCAACACTGCTCTGGACTCCTTGAAGCTCTGCATCTCTCAGACTGGCTTGCAAAGGAAACAGAAAAGTAGGATTAATAAGTGAGCAACAGGTAATTTGTACACAATGGTGGAATAAAGCCTATCTGGTAACATAAATTGCTTACAGAATGATCCTCTGAAGACAAGTAAAAACACACAAAAGAAATGTTTAATATTTGCTTATTAATGTCTACAGCTTTTTCCCAACTGACTACAAAAATATGCCATTTAAAGTGGATATACTCAATGAGCTCAACTCTGCAACTCTGCTGGTTTCTTGTACAGTGTGAAGTGATCCTAAACTGCAATTTTTTCTTGTTTGATCTTCAAGTTTTAAGCAAGAAAAAGGATCATGAAAGCATTTTCAAGCATTTTTTTGGTCTTTTAATTCAGTCACACTTTCTGCTCCCTATGGTTTAAATTATTCATAGCAAATGGTGCAGATTCAGATGTCAGCAAGTCATTGGCTAAATAACACATTCAAAAAGAACTCTGCAGCCATTCTCATAACATATCAGAAACATCCTATACCCGGGCAGGAGTGATCATTCGTTTTCAAGTAACATCTGAAGCTGGACTCATATCATTCTTTAATGACTTTAAAGCTACTTGATGCACTAAATGAACAGGTATTAGACGGTCATACTTAAAAAAATTGGTGAGATCTGACTAACTGTTATTCCCAGCTGAAATCAGTTAAGATAAGAATACATGGGCCTCTACCCCAACAGTGCACTGTGACAGAAGGACCCTTCACAAGGGGTGAGGAAGAGTCTTCAAGTATCGTCTTCGTTGGAAGCACAAACTTCCAATGAAGCTTGCCATGTGCCATCACAACCTCTGCACACCCTCTGAGGACCAAGCTCCTTAGGACACCTCCAGCACCAATGGTTATCTGCAGGCTGGCTTCATGGCACCTCTGGAGACAGCTGGTGGGCTGGCATGTGAATTCATGGCCCCTGGACACTGGTCTTGCTGAGAATTATAGGCATGTGCTCAAGCACTTTCCTAGCACATGGGAGTACACCAGGCTCACAGGAGAAAGCATATAAAGCAAATCCTCCTACCCAGCGTAATTTATAATCTGAAAGACTGGATGGACATTTCAGAGTGTTTTATGCCCTGGGACAGGTTAGAGGGAGACAGGAGGATGTCAAACAAATAAAGAGTGAAAAATAATTTTCCCATTAATCAGTTTAAGGGCATACAATGACATTCATGTATCATGGATGCCTAATTCTTGTCTCTAAATAAGGTATTTGTATGGGAACATGGCCAGTTAGGCAGCTGCGTGGTCACCCATGGATGAGAGCAACCGATTTATGTGAGCACACTGTGCATTCACACACATGAATGACACATTTACTCAGACAGTACATGTCTGGGTTTGAAAGCCCAGATCCCAATTTGCGAAGGAGGAGGGGAGGCCTCTGAACAAATAATTGATAAACTAAAATATTTTTGCTGTCAGATGGGCTGGGGATGCCCAGTGTAACTGTAGGTGGTATCTCACAGGCAGCTCAGAGAGAACCTGACCCCGAGTAGCTGAGTACTGTTCCCAGAAGTGGCTGCATAAAGCACACAAAGAGAAGCAGAGCATCAGGCTTGCTTTATGTCGTCTGTAGACTGTATACAGTCTTTTTCTGTATCCCATGGGTCCATGTTTTCCTCACAGCCTTGTCTAGTTTTGAATAAAACACAAAATTAGATCATCAATCATCATCAATGCACGGAAAGCACTCTGAGAACACTGTTTGAGCCTGACCTGTGACTGAATGCTCACCATATATTCAGCTCAACCATTTGCAAGTCCATGATGTTGAACAAATGCTCTACTTTCCACTAGTTTTGCAAAATGCTCCTAAACTTAACTCTGAGTCAACACTGTACGACTGCACATTTAAGTTAACCTGCATAGTCAGCTTATAAATTTTTAAGAAGCTTTTCCTTCTCTAACAGTCAATGTAAATATAAGTTGTTTGAACAAAGACACTAATTTATCAGTTATAACAATGAATGCACCCCTTTGTCTACTTCTGACTGTGAGAAAGATGCATTTGTCATTGACATAAATGGAGATTGATGACAAAAAATATGTGTAAAATGCAGAATAAAAATCAGAAGTCCAGGACAGTCTGATGTGAATTGCCATAGCTCCAGCAACATCAGCGGTGTTAAGATCATTTTTTGCAGCTGAAGATCTGGCTGTTAGCTTCTAACATCTCAAGATACTTTTGTGATGTGAGATGCTTATAAACTTTTCACCAAGAGCTGACTTTCTTTTGATTTGGAACAATGAGAACACATTATTTATGCTTTCACTCTGTCTACAAATACATTTCCTGTACGGTCAACAAGTTCTACTTGTTCTTATTGGTGTTAAAGTTATTTATAAGTCTTCACAAGTATAGGCTTGCATTAGAAAAAAGAGAAACATCCTTGTTTCTTCTAGTCTTGACCTACAATTCAGAAGAAAGAAAAGAGCTTTATTTAAGACAGCTTTGCAGAAAAAAAGGCAGAATGAAATAAATTAAATAATGGATATTCCATGAAAGACCCCCATGGAAGTAAAGGGAAAAAACATGGGAAAGAAAAAGATAAAGAAAGAGTTTAGAATAGTGATGCCACATTTTCATAAAATAGACTAAAAGTCAGCTTGCATGTGTTCTGCACAAGGTCATATTCAGAGTCACAGAAAAATGAGCAAATACTGCATTTGTGACAGCCTTTCCTCATAGTGGCACTGTGTTCTGAGCACCTTTGTGGGGTCTCTGATGTGATCTAAGGCCCTGTTGAACCAATTGCTGTGTTAACAATGACCTCTCATGAGGGGTTTTGCAGTGAAAGAATCAGAATGGACACACTTCTACTCTCAACACATGACCCATGACCGATGCACGCAAAATTCACCACAACCAGTTTTCTCAACTCCTACACTTCCTGCCCTTCTTCCAGCACTGGTAATTGCAACAACTACAAAAAGTAGACCCTGCTCTTGCTTTCAATCCTGTGTCAAATAATTATTCCTGTCAAATAAATAGAGCATTTCTTCAAACACAGTTTTACTCATCAGTGGCTGTCTCAGCCACACCTATTCTTTCTTAATGTGCAGGATCTTTTAGTGAACTCCAGTAGTCTATTTTAAATTTACACTCACTGACAAAATTTAATAAAATCCTTTTTTATTATTAATTTTATCATTATTATTTAATTAATTATATGCACAGTCCAAGATGAGACTCCCCTGGACTTCAGCAACACAGATCAAGTTCTTTGACATATACAAAAAAGCAGAGGGAGAGAAAGTGTAGATTTACGCAATTATTCTCCTTTTCATCTCCAAATTTATGACTAAGGGAACAAAAAGGGCCCCAACCATCTTGGAGAGGTAGAAGGGACAAGAAGGCTCACATGTTCTAGTTTTGAGATGATCCACTGAAGTCATCTGGATATCCCACTGAGATACTTCCACGGGAATAAACTCAGATTACACTTTGTCAGGATGCACACACTGAGAAAAAAGAGCATTTATCATCTGCTAATTGAGCACAGAGAAAGAGAGTTTACTTGTAGAACAAAAATATTTTCACCTACCTTTTAACCCACAACACAGGGAAACCCTAGGAATCCTGTCTCATTTTAGACCAGGTGAAGCAGTACTACACTGGGTACATCAGCAAGCAGCAAAGGTACCTTCCTCAGCACTGATGGTCAGAAACACATTTTTAAATCTCACAACCCTTTCCTCATTACCTGCTATGATTTCCACGAGAGACCTGTCTTAGAGCACACGAACCAGACCTCTTTCAGATGAAGACAAACCCAAAGATGTGCTTCAGCCACTAACGAGCATTCAGCCTGCAGGACCAGGCTGTAACAAGCACGAAGTCCCCAAAATCACACGTAACACAGAGGTCAGTGCAGGTTATTTCACTCAGCAGATCCACTCCTAATGGAGAACACTACTTGCTAATGTAGAAAGAGTCATGTTCAACCACTGCACAAAGGGACAATGACAAGTGGGGACAAGGCTGATTATAGTCAGCCAAAATCAACTGTCAAGCCCTAACAAGCTAGTGATGAAGTACAGCTAATGTAATTACCACCTTAGGGTCCACAGAGAAGGGCACTGATAGAGTAGAAGACAAATGGGCTGGTAAGCAAGAGTCAGAGTAAAAAGCAAGGATTCCCAAACTGAAGGCTATGATCAAGTCAGCTCTGTGGTGGCAGTGAGAAAAACTGCAGTTAGTCAAAATAAAGGTAGTGCAACCCACAGAATGTAAGAGAGCAGTTACTTGGGCAAAGAACACAAATTCCATTGTTTATGCTAAATACCATAAATAGAAACTGGTAGTTCCTTAATTCCTTTGACAGAAATAACTATTAGGAGACCCATCTTTCTTTAAATTCTCTTTTCTGTCTTGCCCCTGATCTCCTATTACATTTTCATCATGAAGGCTACAAGTTTTTTTCTACAATTCCCAAGACAGGGATGATGGGTTTTGCTTTTGACATTACGAGTGAAGCACACATGAATTCATAAGAGTTCCCACATCCAAAGCAGACCACATAAGAACTTACCCTTACAAAAACATCTTTTTTTCCTTGATATCTGATACCGTAAACCTGTTACTCCCCTCATGGATCAGAGATCTTTGGGGAAAAACAAAATGGACAAGAATTTCTAAGGAAAGAGAAAAGTACAGTTTCTACTGGAGAAATTTTTAGAGCTTTTTATTGCATTGTAAAGAAGACAAGAAAAATAACCATAAAGCATTGTATTTGTAGGTCACCTTTAAAGAGTAAATAACAATTATATATACTTTATCATGCTGAGTTCTGCATAACACATTCATGTTCCTCAGTTCATCTGTCTTTCATACTGAGGGGACTCATCCATCATCTAGTCATACACAAGACTGTTATATGGGGGTGATAGAACTTATCTTCAAGGTAACTCACTGACATTTCTTAATTAAATATCTTGAAATATTGCATATTATTTTCCTGTACCACCACTGAAGACAATGGTAATTACATGGTGATTCCCAGAAACATTTTATGAATCCTCAATTATTGTGCAACTAGCTGGATTTGACATTAATGCTGCTAGTCTACAATGAATTATTTGTAGTAAAATATTGGAAATATTCAGGCACCTTTTTTGAGATACCCAAGACTGTCCATTCTCCAAAGTTATTCAGATTGTTTATGGAAAATATCCAATGACTACATATTTGAAAACTTCCTGATGATTTTGACTGGGTGATTTCCATGCTAACATGTTGCAACACATCCTTAAAACACAGCCATCCTAAATTAATTGATACTTGCTCTTACAAGCGTTCATAAGATGCATGGACTCAAGGACACAAATTCCTCACATTTCCATTGTCTTCCTTACCAAAAAGCATAAAGATGCAGCAAGTGTTGCTTTATTAGGCAAATGTAGGACCTGTTTTGCAGCATCCAGAGCCTGCCAAAGGATTCATACATTTCTAGATGTCCAAGTGGTTCACATTTCTGCCTGTCCAACTTCTTCATGAAATTTTGGTGCAAACCACAACCTTCTTCCAGAGAAGTGACAGACACAAAGCATTTTAAAAAATATAAATATTCTTGTCCCACTGCAAATCTTATCATTTGATGAGCATTGTTTAATATGCTCATTCCAGTTGCCACATCCTGTTTATTGTTGGTGCTATTTCTGACCATGGAATTTATTGATATTTATTATGTTCGTTACAAATGGATCTCACAATTTCTCTGGAGTTTTCTTCCTGTTGTTTCTTCCACTGAAAAGTGCAGTTCATGCCAGGGTGTGTCACAGGCAAGGTGCTTTCTGGAAAGACATGCAATGGATGAGAGAGTTCCGAAAGAAATTAGCAGATAAGGACAATATAAAACTTACTTTCAAACTTGGAAATAGTTCTGTGCTCCTAAAAATTCAAAATCTCATTTTATCCCCTCATTTTCACTAATTATAATTGCAGGACCTAAATCCACACTAGCGTCCCCAAGGGTCTCCTCCAGATATTTTGCTTCCATGTGCTGTGAGGCTATTTTCTCCTTTCACTTTCCATCTCTCTTATTCTCTCTAACTCCTGCTATTTGCTTTACCACTTCTCTGCTAAGCTCTAGGTCCCAGCAGACTCTCCCCCTTCAGTTCTTTATTTGTTTTAATATGCTTCTTGCCTTAAAAAAATGTTATCTGGTTTTCTCCACTTCCACTAATTTTCTTCTTCTCTTCATCCTAAACATCACTATTTCCTGAAGCACATTAAGCCAGCTGAATATTTAACTGCCACCATACAGTCTCAGCTATGCACTTCATTTTTCTTCTCATTCCCTTTTTCAAATGTTTCAGTGTTTTCTTGCGTCATGGCTGATTTACCAGTTTAAATACATCACCACTACTGTTGACCTGGCAAATGAGGATATTGAAACACTTCTGCACTGCCCATGGATGCTCTGCCCCGGTCACTCAGCCTTCAATTGCGAAGTCCAATCATCATGCTCCACCAGATCCTGCACGCATCTTAGGGGCTCTCTCTGACTTTCATCAATATCGCCCATCTCTGGAAATCCTTAAAAGACCTCAGCCATTTTTTGAAAGGTATCTTCTAGATGTTTCCTCTGCTAAACCAGTCACACTCCATGTTCCTAATCCCAGTACCTTTGCCACGGTGTCTGCTTTTACTTTACAGAGTGCACCATGGTTTACTTCACAGAGTACAGGCAGGGAATACTTATCACCTGCAGAAGCGTTATGATCATTTCCTTCTGACATTTTATGCTATTAAGTGGCATAAACTATGATGAAATGTCATCATTCAAATACATCAACAAAACGAAGCCGACTCCAAACATGAGCTGACTACAGAGTGTGTGGAAAACGCCCCCACTTTATCAGCAAATAGTGGAAAAGTAGTTGATAATTTATGTCATAGCATTCAAAGTTTCTGAAGTCATACATTATTCATGGAAAAAGTCATCTACTTACGTCTTTAAAAAAGACACATTAAAAAGCTCAATGTTAAAAATAGATGGCATTTTATTGGAGATCATAATTATTTAAAAAGTTGGCAACAGGGCTTTTTAGTTCCTAAAATTACCTTTCAAGATGAAATGAGGAAAAGAAAAGCTTCTCTGAGGAAGAAGCTGTGAAAAACTCCAGTACATAAAGAAGGCATTTACCTTTAATCTGAATTTTGGTATATTCTCCAATGAGAACAGAGACCAGTAAAATGACATTTGGAAGTACTACTAAATAGAAGTGTAGGTCTGCAAAATGACAGAATTTGTAACCTTGTTGTGACCAAAATTGTTATGATACACCTGTAATTTGGAAATGCAAACTTTGCCTGGGCAGTAAATGAGAAATGCACAAATATATTGAAGATCATAAACATGAGCAGAGAGCAATCCCTGAGTACCATTTACCTGTCTCAGTGTTGCCACATATATTATCTCTAAACAGATTTGCTTTCATTTCCCTTAATCAGTGTTCACTCTTCTGCTTACTTTCCCCCTAAGCAAAGACCATCTGAAAATATTGGTAGTGTTACAATTTAAATCAACAGCAAAAGCATGATTAGACGTGGACAAACAGTTGGCCAAAATTACGCAGGAAAGGAGTTAGGAATTCTGCACTATCTTTTGAGTGACCCCTCCCTGCACTTATTTCATTTTTTCAGAGGTATGTTATGTGTGGTCAGTCTCTGGTGCAGGTGCTGGGACCCCAAGTGTGACCTACATTTACTGGGCAAGATCCAAGGGCGGATGAATGAAAGAAACCACCGGCCATGGGATGACCAGGATGGTATGCAAAGATATGATGACAACTGATTACTTACCCTTTTGCCTTTATCTTTTTCCCGCCTAAAGCAGAGTCAGCTCCTCAGAGGTGTTTCAGAAGAGGTAGAACTCAAAGAGCATTAGAATGCAGAGCAAAAGGAAGTAGCAAGTTCCCTTGTTAAGGCCAACTCCAGGAAAGCATCCTTGTTCAGAGAGGATGTTAAGTGCCTTGTTAAATCCTGTTGAGGCTGGTGGGACTGAAAAAAAAATGCTTAAAGTTAAGCATATTGTTAAATGCTTTCTAGACTTAAACTATTATTGCTTTTCCGACTAGTGCCATGTTCGTGGAGGTCATTTCATTCCTTGGAGGCAGTGCAAAAAGACACACAAGGCTCTTGGCTCTGCAAGGAAGGGATAACTCTTTGTCCCGTGCACTTCTCTGCATTAAGCGAGTTCCAGAGAAGAAACCAAGTACTTCACCTTTATTTAAATTTATTGTCCTGTTTATATTAAAGAAATCAAAATCAATGCATTGATTACTTAACTACTTTCCCCTGGAGCAGTTGCGTCCTGTCTACAGCTGACTAAATGGGAGTTGGGAACTCCGTAACAGAGCAACTTCAAAAATGAATGAGAAGAACAGAGGTGCAATGAGCAACCCACCAGCTCCAAAGAGAGCTGACTTATAGAAAGATAAATCTGGGACACAATCAGCATGTTCACAAAATTCAGTTGGATAACTAAAAGGAGCTATATTGTCTAGTGAATGTCTAATATCCCTAATAACAGCAGTGATCAGGGTAGCAAACTCTGCAGGCAGTAGAGACAATATGCAGGCAGTAGGCACAGCATGTGTGGCTACAAACAGATATTACAACAGAAAAATAAAAACTTTAACCTCTGCCTTCAAAAAATACCATTAATTCTACAGGTCGTTATTCACAGGAAACATTCCGCGTGAAGAAGTATAAACATGGCTTTAATGCAACAATATTGCATTGTCAGCTCTTGGTAATAGGTGTAATTTTAACTCAGGAAAGCCACAAAAACAAGTCAAACTTTTTGTGTCCCTTTGCATTCTTATGGTTACAAATGAGATTTCCAGCAGCTTAAATTCCAGTGTATGGTGGCTGCACATTGAATCATTAATTACCTACCTTCTGGTAGAAAAAAAAAATCAGATTGAAACCCTAAGCTGTGGTTTGTATCTTTTTAAAGAAATCCCATCTGTTAATTTCTACTCCAGAACATTTAGAAATACTTGCCTGAGGGGAAAATATCCTAAAAGTGAAAATGTCATTGCAGTAGTAGGAGATGGGATTGCCTCTCACTATGTTTTAAATTCAGTGCTGCAGTACTGGCCCTCAAACCCATCTTGTGCAGTGACGGGTCTGAGCTGCAATATTGAACCTATACAGGTTTGGGGAGCCAAAACTTTTTGTTTCTTAACATAGGTCAAAGCACAGCTAAAATAATGCCTGTAGGGAGTGGTTAAGAAAAAAGAGCAGATGCAACCAAAAGGCACTTAAGCTCTGTGCAAGAACATGAGACTTTGAAAATATAAAGAAAACATTATCATTTTAGAACAAGGAAGAAAGTTTCTCCTGCTATTTATGTTAGTGTCTGTGCCAGGGAGAGCGCTGAGCGCTCAAGGGTCTCTGTGCTAAGCACTGTGTAAGCTCACAAGTAGATAGTCCCATCTTTGGAAAGTTTACAGTCTAGGCCCTTTCCTTCTCTGCCTTTTGCACATATTAGGTTATGCCTCCTCATTTAATGGCAAAGAAGTTCTGTCAAACCAGATAAAGCGAAATGCCTGCTGTGCTTACCATCTCTTTCAGAACACATTTTATAATCCACAACAATAAAGTATAATTTATGCATTTTTTTCAAACTCTGCATTATTTTAATAACATCTGCAAAGATCGGATTGCAATATGTTCTGGGAGATATTGTTTTGCCCTGAGTTCATAAAATGTTATATTTTTCAGTTAGATCTCCTGCCACAATTTCATCTGCAGTTATGAGTAATTTTTTATCTATTTTGCCAGATCTTGTTTTGAGTAGTAAGAGTTCTCAAAGCCAGATGATTTGCAAAACTTTCTTCAGTGGTCTTTGAATATTGATTTAAAGCAGGACAGAATCAATGGCCATAGCTCATTTATTGGATGTCTTTCTTAAAAGGACGTATCAAAAAAACAGTCTTTTCATAAGCTTTTAATTTATTTAAGTAAATCCTGCTGTGATGGAGGACTGTGCTCAAACAAAAGCTTTTCCAGCTTTTCTACAGATTGTGCTAAAAAGGATTTCCCACTGATAGACTATTCACTGTTCTCACAAGCATTTTTTTTTTCTCTCGTGAAGGAAAAGCAGGCACCTGGAGCAACCACTTAGATCAGTTCAACAGTGAATAGGTGCATCCTTCATCCCTGTCCAAATTACTGCTCTATCCCAGCACTTTCTCACGCTTTCAGACACTGATCAGACTTCCAGGGACTATCCCCAGTTTCTCAGTGCTGCTGCTCCAGGGCTCTTCTTTCATGGGGATGGGCAAAATTCCTCTGTTCCAAGCTCCTGAAGCAGACTGTGGAAAGTGACTGAAGTCAATGGTTGTCAGCAAAGAGGCCAGGTCATTTCAGTGAAAGAAAGAGATGCTGGTAGTCTGTAGTTCTGCTCAGATGAAACCACTTGGGACTGAAAAAATGCTTGCTTTTGGATCAATAATTCAGGCAAGGGGGTTTTCAGCAAAACCTGTGTAGAAGCCAGAACTGCTTTTGCAGTGAAAATCTGCCCAGGGCAAGTAGTCCGCCTCTAATTTCCTATGCAAAATCCGTTGTCCTCCAACTGATTTTCCAGAGAATGATCAGAACTGAACAGACTCATCCTTTATTTGGGGCTATTTAGCCTGAGCTGCACAGTGAACCTATCAGGATTTTCCTTCTGATAAGTCAGTCAGGACTCCACCAGAACACTAACATAAGAGGCCTCTGGCATACTAGAGGAACAATAATGTTTTTAACTTATCTGTTCACTCCTGTCTCACTTCCTCCACTCCCCATCACTAATCTGACACTGCAGCAACCATGAACCCTACTTGAGAGACGAGGTGTTGCCCCCACACTCGTGTGCATACACTGAATTTGCACTTGTAATTAAGGGAGGATTAGCTGGTAGTTTGCGCTAACCGCTGAGAAAACTTCACCAACTTCTGAAAAAAAAGCTGCTTATTAAAGAGGTAGTTAAGACAGCTGTTTTGTTTTATGAATCATACACAAACAAGTATAAGAATTTTTATTGTACTAGAAACTGTAAGAAATATACAACTTAAGTTATCTTCAAGGAAACTATATTAGGAGTTTTTGAACCACCAGAAATACAAAACCAAAACCTTTCCTTGCCCTTTAAGATATGTTCTACACACTTCTTTCATTCTTTCCAATGATAAAAATCCACACATAAATATGTTTATAAAGAGGTAATTCCAACCCTGGGTTCTGAGCCCTATAAACCAAGGCAAATTCTCTTTCCTTGTTACAAATATCTTAAGATCAAGTTATACAACTAGACATAGTTGAACATATATTTGTGGTTAAGCCCATTTAAAATGATTTGGGGATAGGAAAATATATTTGGAATGTACTGCTGGTATCCAAAAATGTAAAGTTATAATATCCCAGTGGTACAAACAAAGAGAGAGTAGGAATTTATATTAGGCAGTATACTGCAACAAGGTCTCACAGGCAGAGAGCAGGAATAGGTTAAAAATGGAACAGTGCTAGGGGAGACAAGGTAGAAGACGAGTTTATGAGGTGACAGCTCTATTTTGCCTAAGCTCGTCTGGAGGTGAATGAAGAAAAGAGCTCTCTTTTAAAAGGGCTTCAGTAATTCAAAATGCATTTGTGCTCCTAACCAAGTTTTACCTTTCCATTGGCAAGAAGGCGAGGCTGGTTCCAGGGTGACACATCAGGAGCACAAAGTGCCTCCGAGAGAAGATCCGGTAGAAACACCTACCAGGAGAGCATTGAAATTCAAGGGAGAGGGGGAAAACTGAACAGATACAGGTATAAATGCACATACGCATACTGCCAACTGTAAATGGCCTTCATTGTTCCTGATCCCACTCCTTTATTCCCTCCATAAAAAAATTATGAGACCCAACTATTCATACAGCATTTCCAGAAATTTAATAGACCGTATAGATTAAACTCTGAGGGCCAAGCACCAGTGTCAGATACACCCAATGAAACCCCATCTGAGAATAGAATTTGGCTCAGATTCAGCAGGCAAATGAAAGGTTTTTTTCCACTTTCAGAAGAAACTCAAGTATGTAAAGTTTATAGGCACTAGTAGGAGAATAAATCAATTTAAGTCCATGTCACACCATTCTTTACAGTTTTGTAACAAGGTGTACTTTGTTAGATTTTAATCTGCATACATTTGAGACAGCAAAGCTCTTCAAAATCATCTTTTAATGGCATCGCAATTTATAGACAGTAACTAATTTCAAACTTCATAGCACTTGGCTTTTATGATTATTTCAAATCATTTAAATGCAAATGAATTTCCAGAGAGAGAAAACATCAAATGCCCTTGAGTGGCAACATGTAATAGAACTGCGAGCAGAAATCACAGTAGGAATTTGAAGCAGTCTGATAGGGTTTGACGGGAGGTCTGTATAAAAGAGTTTGCCTAAATCCAATTTACATTTCATTTCACATTATATTCTATTTACCCATTTTGTCATTTTAATATGACTTATTTACTTAATCCTGCTCTGAAATCCAATCTACTATCAAGAGCAAATGTGGAATTCTGGTCAGGATAGGACTTACAGCAATTTTGCATTTTAGGACAATGGTAATATAGTTTCTAAAATAGAGCTAGCTAGCTTTTCCCCCACAGTTAATAATGTTACAGCACCATGCAGCCAAAAACATTTGTGCATGCCTTAAATAATTACACTTCTTTCAAGCTAAGCAATTGTTTGCCTACTGACAGAGTATTATTTCCTGGGAGGCATTGCTAAGCTACAGTACATACAAAATATTTGGACACAGAGTGCTGAGAAAGATCTGAACTATTCTTAATGTGATTGCACTCAAAAAGATAAGAACTGTCCTGGAACTCCCCATTCAGTAGCAGTTACAACAAAGAACCACGGGTGGGATTTTTTACAGCCAGATGGATTTGCAAGAGGAAGCAAGAGCAGGTCTACCTCTAGTTCTTCCTGTCCTTCTGGATAAGCAGTGCAGGTAAGGACCCAGCCACAGCTCGTATCTTGGTATCATCCATCCTCTGTCAACATCCAGCCTTTAGGTTATGGAATGCACATGTCCTTTTTATTTTATCTGAGATAAAAAAACATAACTGTCCATGTGTGATTGCAAAGTGACCAAACACATTCTGCCCTGCCCTATTCCAGTGCAAATTCTACAATACAGTAGGCTAAACCGTGGCATTTAGAGTTCGTAGGCGGGCAGAGACAACAATGCAGTTTGCACAGCTTGCGAGGGGATTTGACCATGGCGTGGGCCAGATTTATACATGTAACCAAGGTACATGTGTCTGTTCTGAGGAAGGGAGAACTCCAGTGACCAGGCAGTCCCTAATTCCTCCAAATACCTGTTTTCCAGGCCCAGTATTTGAATGAAAAGGCAAAAATACATCTCAAACTCACTAATTCCAGCAAAGGCTATGCACAGTACCCTGCAGACCTCCTAGTCCGCAGGAGAGGAGAGTGGGAGCATAATGATTTTGTGGTGCTGCTGGTATCTGAATATTTTCTCATTTCCTAGAGATGAACTGCACTGCTTAAACTACTGTAATAAAGTAAAAAATTTAGATCTCACGTGTTTTAAAAATCTGTCTTTTTAAAGATAACAGAAGACACAAATACCTTCAGATATTCAGGGCTATTGATCATTCTGTGCCACATTTCCAGCACACAGTTTGCAGAAATCCATGAATATTTTCATTTCTTATCAGATATAAATTACTGATACAGTCAGTATAATGTTTGTTGGTGAAAACTCCTATAGTCAAGTAAACTGAGAGATGGATTTGAAGGAAAATAAGAATAAAATATTGTGCTTGGGATAGAGAGATTACTAAAATTGTGCTTTTCCAACAGTAGCCAATTTCACAATCAAGATGTCTTTTCTATTGCAAAGGCAATTTTTATATGTCTCCTGCACATAAATGTCACTCTTTTGTTTATTATGTGTTTCTTTTTCCTTTATTTCATTACTTCTGTATATATTTTCTGTGAAAAGACTTCTAAGGAAGTACATTTGTCCTCTGTTTTGAGCAATTTGTCTTTGGCAAGGACGATATAAGTGTGTAAAAGCAATAATACAAGGCCTTTTATCAAAAACTTATCAGCACTGTTCAAACAACGAGGCAGTTCATTAGATAGGAATAAACTAACTGCTGGGTTAGCTTTGGACCTGCAGTTTGTCAGGTTAGGTGCTGGTTATTTTATTTTTTCATTTTTCATACTTCTTGGAAAGAGTTACTCAGATAAAGACTGGTATATTGACTAGCGGTGATCAAATAGTAACAAACCTTTAATAAAGATCTTGAGTCTTTATTACTACTAGGTACACTTCTACCATCTACTAGCCCAGCTCCCCAGTTGGCTCCCAGGTCTTGGTGACTGATCCCCCCTGTTTCATTAGTGGGGGTTTGCTCAGAAGCTCTGCCTGGGAAATTTCCCTTTGGAAAAACCCAGGATGAGGTCTAGGGAAACAGTCCCTTCCAGAGGCCACCCATATAAAGACGGATGGCCAGGCTGAAGAAAGTTTTATTCCCAATTCTCTGGTATTTCCCCAGGGCTCTCTGCCCATGCTTCTTCCCTTCTGTACCCTCCAGCTGCACCCCTGGACATGCAGATTGGAGTGTCTGGCCCTGAGCAGCACAAACCCAGGGCAGTCAATACCATTTCACCTGGCAGCAGGATTCACCACATGGAGGGGGAGAACCAAGCACTGCAGACAAAGCCATTATGTGCTGAGATCATCAAATCATAGTTTGTTGAGATTTGCAAAATACAGTTTTCTGTCAGGAGATGTCAGTCCCTTCACTGCGAGATTATGCTGCATAGAGGCCATAAAGGGCATGTCCTCAAAGATACCTCTGGATCCTGACCTCAGTCTCTCTGGCTGTAGACAGTTTTAGATTTCACTCAGCTCTGCAGTGGTGAATGACTTGCACAGTGGTACTGCTCAGCGACTTTAGTGGAGCTGCCCCAGGTATTTGCTGTGTGCATTCAGCCAGGTCCTCTCGCAGGCAGGTGAAGTTTCTCAGTGAAGAGCTAAAATCCACTGCCAGAAACTTTTATAACAGTAGAAAACACTCTTAATAAACAAAATATGTAGAACATATGTCAAAACCAAAATCTGTCAGGAAGCAACATAACTCACCTTTCCTTATTCACACACAACACAAAATTCCCTTTTTAATTTCTTCCCTTTTCTACTACTTTTTTTTTCCATGGAGCAGTAGGATGTTTCTGGTAATACCTGAAAGCCCCTATTTTAACCTTTACTTCTTTTTTTTCTTCTAATTTGAAAGAATTAAGATTCTTCTTCCTGGAATTGTTGATAATATTTTCTGAATTTAGATACGGCTGTTTCATAATAAAAGAAATAATATAAACTTTCACTGTGAATTAGAAAATGCAAAAAAACCCCCTAGACTTTAGGCAATACACTTCATGCACTTACAGTACACTTCAAAGCCAGGAAGCACTAGTGTTAGCATAAGAACAGTTGCTTTGCAGACATCTGATACCATTCTCCCAAACCTGCTGAGTGCACTGCTTTTTTTCCCATGTTTGTTAAACACCCGTTTTCCTGGATGGCTTCCTATCAATAGGTCGTTTAACCCACAACATAATCACTTTGAACAAGTTCTGTATTTTTAAAGCAAATACTTCAGTGCCTTTTATATTGCAGAAAAGAAGGAAGAAAACACAACAATAATGCGATTGAACTCTAATCTTAAAAGCAGCATGACTGAGAGAGAGATTTCTAGTTTTATGACTTGACAAAAATCAGAAGGAGAGGGGGGATGCTACTGTCCCATTTCGATCCGCAGACTAAATATGATGTGGTAATAACAAAGATTGAAGGAAGATGCATCATATCAGAGCCAGAACTGAACAAGTGTCCTACATCACCACAGTGTGAAAATAAGGGAGAAACTTCCATACAGGACATATACACATCCTGTTTGTATACTACATTATTTATAAAATATTCATTAACATTTCAAGCTGACATGAAAATTATTAGATTGCAAAAAATATTGGTTAGCTGCTCTTCATTGCAAAGATTTCTGCAATGAAAAGACTACTGAGATTATGGGGAACTCACGAAACAGTTATTTACCTAGCAAAAATATATTTAAAAATTAAAAAACTATGCACGAAATCTAGCTCTGTGTAGATACATGTGTGACTACACACACACATAAAACTAGGTATTTAGGATAAAAATTAATATTCAGTGTCTGGCAAAATATTTAACATTTTCCTCCAGTATAATCATCTTTTAAAATATGGTAGGACCTTTTTGCAGGTCAATCACGGTTTTCAGGCAAGCTGTAATTTAAATCAGCTCCATTCTGCATCTAATGTGGATGTTTCACTGAAAAATAATTAAAACTAACCACACTACTTGTGTCTCTTTGCCTGTCAAACACAGACCACTGTTGAGCGTGCACATGGCTAATCTCAGGAAACAAAACCTTGCAGAAAGGACGAGGAGGTGACAAAGTAATTGCCCGCAGTGGGTGATTTGAAGGGTTGTAATAAAGAGGCGCTCCCTGCTCACGCTACCTTCATCTCACCTGAACTCCTATTTGGTGACTCACTTTCATTGCCTACATCACCCTTTAGGCTAATAATGGAAATAGCTCTCCTGGCAAGTAACAGACAGTATATCACAGCTATCGACTATATCTCTACTTTTTCAGCACCAGGATGGTTCAGTTTGTTCATCAAAAGGGTCTCAGCTTGTTTAATCTCCTTTATCAGTCCTCCTTCCATCACAAAGCTTGCAAAGGCTCCTGCTCCTGAAATTGCTGCCTTCATCTGAGCCAATGCAGTGCATATTTTCCCTTTCTACAGAATGATGTTTCGATGCCAAAGAGAGAGAGCATGAAAGAGAGAAATAATCTTGGCACTTATTCAGGTTGTTGTGAAGAAAAAGAAGGGAAAAAACCCCAGACTGCCAATGGGGATTTCCTCTGTAATAAGCCAGATGGCATCATAGGATGCTTGGGGAGACTGTTTCTGTCTAATTCTCTTCAGCAGCAGAAACTGCCAAGGCCTGGCCTTTGTGGTAAAACCAGTGACTAGCTATTTTACATTCTTTCTCTTTGCTGTGCATGCTGTCCCCACCTGCCACTAATGCCTTTGTAATGCAGTTGGTGCCTGATACAAGCTCCTTCCCCTCCTTTCTCTCCTTCACTTCTGGACTCCAAATAATATTTCCTTTCCATCTATATCAGTAACATGGCTGCAACATTTGCATTATATCCCAGTGACATCAACACAATTTCTTCTTCAAGTGCAAAATATTTCACATAACATGGGGAAAACCAGCTGTGAAATTTCTAAATGTTGCCATCTTGGCAAAAGACCAAAGCAGGGGTCGATGCAGGGAAATGGAGAGCTGATGTTCTGTAAAACACAGGAGTTCAGCAGCTCAAATGTCAAGATGGACAACCTACTTGAAATGCTGGTTGAGGTTACAAGGATTTTTTTAATCTATATTTCTAATTTATTTTTATATACACGTATAGCTATTTATCTGCTTCTATTTTTTTTTTTCATATTTGAAAAACTTTGGTGTTTGTGTTGCATTCTGAAATGTGAATTCAATCTCTCTGCATACCAGATGGATAGTAGAGACTGTGTATTCCAAAAAGATGGAAAACTTTATAGAAATCTTGTATGCGATTGCTAGGGTGTTTTTAGTTCCTTGGAGTCAGATCCATAACCTGTCTGCCTGCCTTAAGGGCTTGTACATCCACTGTGAGGACTAAATTGTTTTTCCTCTCCGGAAGCACTCCTATCATGTATTCAGCATGGAGCAGTTAGATATTTTAAACTCACTCTTTGCTGAGAGCAAAGTAGCATTTTCCCACAACTTTCTGAAGCTGCTTCTTTCTTTTTGACATGGTTCTTTGTCTCCAAGTAGTCATGATTTGCAGATATCACTGCAGCAGAGTAAAGAAATACATCCCAGAATATTGTTTCATATAGGCAATAGAGCTGCTAATGGCTGCTGTAGCAAAGGCACTTAAAAAACTTTGCATGCTGTGCTGGTAGGGAAGGCACAGAGCTAATGCAGAGATGTCGACTGAGATACAGACGGTGCTGGTTGGCAAAAACAAGACTGCAAGAGTCATAAAAATAGCAACATTTATAATCAATAATGACATGTTCATTGATATACTGTCAACTGGGATAATCTAAAGACAATTAGAAGTTATTTTCTTTATCTAGGTGTAAAATAGCAGCAAACAGGCTTGCAGGATTTTTCTAAGATATAGTATTTCATTACTTCTTGGAAGTAAAGCCATGCAGATAGCTGTGTCATGGAGCAGCTGATAAATGTTTCAAGATATAAATGTTGGGGTTTTTTCCAATTAAACAAAGATGTATCATTTCCATGTTTTTGGGTGAATAACAATAGACTATATCACAGTGGGTTTACTCTATTAATGTATGAAGAGAAATCTGAGGACTGTCAACTGAAAAATGACAATCAACATCCCATTCCTCTCCCCAGCAGCTTTCCATGACTCTGACAGCAGAACAGAAATCAAACCCTGAAATCAAGCTCAGAACCATGGCAGGCCTGGTCCCAAAGCATTCTAGGAAGACTGGAGAGAGCCTCCATCTATGCTGCAACTGAGCCTGGGGACAATATTTAGCAGAATGTGTCTCTCGGCAGCACCCAACAAAGGAAGGCTTGGCCATGGATGGTGCCCTGTGCAGTGAAACAGAAGGACGGGCTCCCCCACCAACCAGCATGTTGTCCCCTGAGGGGAAGAGCCCAAACACCCCCACCAGTTCCCCGAGTGGCCCCTGTGCTCTCAGCACTGCTTTTCCCAGCTCCAGTCCTGCCGCATTACTTGCTGGTGCAGGCACAACTGTGCACACCCCGCCGATGCCTGGGCTGGCCCTCTGCCCACAGCATAGCAGATTACAGCTCCCAGACCTGCTCTCCAGGGCCAAGATGAGTAGGAAATCAGGATTTCTTGACACTGGTCTAATGCTGGAAGAGAGACCAGCCAGGCAGAACTGATGGGGCCTAAAGATAACATCAGCTCTTGCCGAGTGCCTTCCTCTGCTACAAAGCATTGCAGACAAGGCATAACCCAAAATCCAAGCCAGTATGTTTGAATAGGGCAATAACAACAAAGCCATTTTTTTCTGCTCCCAGCTGTGTGTTGAGCCTTGTTTCGTGTTTATGACCCCATCACTATTCAGTGCAGATTGCCCATCCCTGTGGTCAGCAGTCCCTGCTGTGGTCCCAAGGGCCAGTGCAAGCTATTGCTGCCAGCAGCCTGTGCCTGCCTCTACAGGGGCTTTCCTGGGCCCCAGGTGATTCCATGTAGTGCCTTGGGAGCACATCCAAAGGCAAGAAAAAGAAATCCTTCTGCCCAACAATTTTTAAACCCAGTATAGAATACACCAGACTGACCTTAACTCTGAGTGAGATGTTTATTTCCGTTCTGGTGAGCTTTATCCTGAAAAACAACTCTGAATTTGCCCTAACTCAGGTTTGCTTGGGTTAGAAGTTACAGATGACAGCTGGGCAGACTTCAGCAAAATGATGTGTTTGTTCATTCTCACAGAGTTTTGGTTAATTAGGCAATGAAAGATGTAGTTTAGAATCAGGATAATAGGAATATCTATATTACAGTGGGATACTTTTGGGACATTAATGGAATCAGATGCCAATATCTGTGTTGGTTTAGGAAAGCTCTATGTTTTGCCTCCAAAAAGATTTGTTGCCAATGGCAGTAAAGTTCATGTTGTCAGTTCCATAAGAGAACATCTATTTTCTAAATATACATATTTCTACTAATGTCTCCATACTATTGAGCAGCTGTGAATCCTTCCATACTCCAGGCATTTGTGTGTCCTCCTCTATAAAAAAATGCTGATTTGGGAGGCAGTGACCATTAAATGTAGAATTAAACTCTACTGTGGGATATTTCTCTTTTGACTACATGATTACAAAAGCAAGCTTTCAGGAAATTCGTAAACATGTTGTCTCTGAGGCAAGAGAAACCTTTTGTGGAACACAGGATTTTTGAAAATTATATATAAATGTATAAATGCATAAATGGCAAAGTCTACCCTTTGACTGTATTTTTTAACTGGGCTTGCCTGTGAAGACCCTTCCATGAAAGGATATTCAGTAGAGCTCTGATCTTGATAGTGACTGTCAAATACTTGGGAAATGCAAAGTGTCTCCTGGAAGGCCTAACGCAGTGAGGGAAAGGAGCTCAGGTGGAAGCTGCATTATCACAATTTTCAAACTGCTGTCTCGCTGCTCTGACAATGCACATAATTTTAATGTGTGAACACAGTACCATGAGACCTCTTATCAATATGTTTGCTATGCAAGTGGAAGCTTAGAAAACTTCAAAACAAGTTGATAAATTTCCATAAAAGTGTTGCCAGCCCATAATCAGATGGCTAGGAATTCCCAGTTGCACCAAAGATAAAAACTGATGATATTAATTTGTCCTTCTTCGAACCAAGCACTAATACTGAAATCAGCAGTACCCATATGTACTAATACCAATCCTTTGCCTGCAAAAGCTATTCTTCTGCCAGTCCACAGATTTAGGGATTTTCTTCATTTCTCTTTCAAAGAGTGAAAATGAACAGAGAACATAAAACAAAAACTCAAAGGACTTCATTCCATTTAGATTGAGGCTGTTTTTATTTGGCAAGCCAAAACATGCCTTTGGCCTTTATTTGACTTTCTCAAAGTCATAGTCTACTGCTTCCTTTTCTAAAATTCAAAGGCAGTACCTATTGGTGGGATACCATGCTCTTACTCAGTTGCTTCTAAAGCAACTCTGCAAAATATACTCTCTAATTTTTCCAAATCTGGAAACTGAACATTTGTTTTATGACTTGTTCCCACCAGGAAGAATCCAAATCAAAACCTTCCTCCCACCTCAATTTTGTGTTTTTTCCTTTTCCATTACTGCCTCACAAGTGCAGGCAGATGCAAGCCTGAGAACATGGACATTTAACGTAACTGTGGTTTTTTAAAGCTGGAAAGGCTTACACCATAGGAGAGCTAATTAAAGTTACTTTGTAGTGAAAAAGAATGTCACAGAAACATCCAATTTAACTGAGAAGATAGAGAAACATAAAGACAAAGCCAAAATCTTTTTCTAAACTTCCTTTAAAGAAAAACTTACCAACAGGATTCAGAAGTTTTCTGCAGTTTTATCTAGTTCCCTTTTCCCCCCCTGCTCCCTGCCCCTGAATTATTAAATTAAAGGCCAGAAAGCCTCACTTTGCCAGCTTTGCTTATCTTAGTTGATTTACATAGTTACCATCTGGGGAGCTTTTCTTTGTTTGTTTGGGTTTTTTTTTCTGGATATATATTGGAAAGCCTTTCACCTTGACAGGAGGGCACCTAGGAATGGAGGATCCATGTCCACTCCCAGCAGGTTGCTGCCGACCGTGCCCTGGTAAAAGTGCATGTCCTTCTCCCAGCTCCCACACCCAGGCGGGCAGAGCAGGAGCACCATGCCAGTCAGGACTCGAGGAGTGATATGGGAATAGCAGCATTGCACAGCACCTGCCCTGCCTCACTCAAGCACAGCATGGAAATAATTTGGCCTGGCACAGCACTGTGCAGATGAAATTGCCACTCCTTCTGCCTTAACCTGGGCATGAAGGTAACACCACAATGTCAGACAGCTGCTACAGCAGACCCTGCAGTTCCAATAAGCTCCATGTAGTGATTGAATTTTTACAGTTGTTTACTTAGAGGCTTCATTTTTAATAATTCGGAGGGAAAGATAAAAGCAAAGCAGTGGAGCCTCTAGCATTTTCTCCAGCCTCTTTTCTGTACTGGAACAAAGAGGAAGAAGGCTTTTCCACAAAGTCCTGACTCAAGTATAAGAATAAAATTTACATTTATCGTATTTGAAGGCAGCCAAAGAAAACTGACCTCATGGTATGAGCTCTAAGAAAGCTCAGGAGGGAGAAATTAAAACAATTAGTAGTAATTACCACCAAAATTATGGTACTGAATAGGACAATGCCTAATAATGAGAGGTCGCAATTACTAATGCGCCCTTCTGTATGCTCATTTGTCTTCTCAGTATTGTGGTCATTTGTGTTGTCCTTTCACACAGCAGGATGCCCAGTGCCACACTCTTTTCCCTTTTATAAAAAATTCACAATAAAGAAGGGTTCAACTGCTTCGGAGCAGCAGTTTGTACCTCCAAAGGCCTTGGAATAATATGGGTTTTTGCTTTCAGTCTCTTTGTAAAGAAACTTTACTGCATCCGGGCTTTATAGTTACAAGGGAATGTAGCTAAAAGGTGAGAAAAGTTGCATTAATTTATGTTTTCACCCAAATAAATGGAACCAGAATCAAACTTTCCATTCTTCTTAAGGCACATAGGCTTTGTGCACACTAGGAAGGTTTATCAGTGGATTTTATTGATGGAGCTAATTCATAGAATGGTTTGGGTTGGAAGGGACCTTAAAGACCTAGTTGGACCTAGTTCTAACACCTTGCCTCGGGCATGGACATCTTCCACTAGACCAGGTTGCTCCAAGCTCTATCCAACGTGGCCTTGAACGCTTCCAGGGAGGAGGCATTTACCCCCTCTCTGGGGAATCTGTTCCAGGGCCTCACCACCCACATCATTAAAAACTTCTTCCTTCTATCTAATCCAAATCTGACCTAAATCTGATGTCTGCCAATTTAAAGCTATCACCCCTTACCCTATCACTACATGCCCTTGTAAAAAGTCCCTCTCTGACTTTTATGTATACTCCCTTATTCAAGTTACTGATGAAGCCAACATAGCTAGGACAAAACTAAACCCTTTTAGCGACATCATAGTATAAAAATGTTTGCACAACAGTAGTATCCACACAAGAATTTTTATCAAACTAGCTGTCCTGATAATTTAATGCACTCGTTTGTGGGACTTAAAACTTGAAAATCAGGATTGTCTAGAGAGGTCACCTACACCATGTGCCTACTCTGACATTTTTACAGATTCATGGTAATTCTGCAATTTGTGATATTGGTCCAACAGCAAATCAGCACAAAGGCATTATGTTACTTAAAACTTCTTAATCAAAAAAAAGGCATTTTGGGTCAAACCTTGTCTGCTTAAT
This sequence comes from Eulacestoma nigropectus, assembly GCA_013397775.1. Classification (NCBI taxonomy): domain Eukaryota; kingdom Metazoa; phylum Chordata; class Aves; order Passeriformes; genus Eulacestoma; species Eulacestoma nigropectus. The sequence continues at coordinate 401,346 of VZTE01005309.1, read as the reverse complement.
CAAAATGTTTTCTTTCAGCACAAATACGAAAGCAAACTTCAAAAAGTAACATTAAAATGATAAATTACATTATTCTACTCCAGAAAATTCATAACATATTATAGCAACTCTATTTAAGCCATTTTTCACAGCCAGATCTCATTCAAATCAATACTGTCTTGAAGGACATTTTGATTTCAACATCACAGCATTTTCCGAAGGACAAGAATTAAAAAAAATGTTGCCATAGCTAAAAGTGGACATAGCATTAAAAAAACCCATAATGAGCACAGTGCATTATGTCATTTATAACCTAGAGACAACAACAAAATTTTTAAAAAATCTTAAAGTCCAAGACAAGTTATTCCTGGGAATTGCTATCTGATACAGTGTAGGCAAACAACTAACGTTTTCCTTTCTTCTTATAGATCCATAAGAGCCAGTTCAATCACCTCCCTTCTGGAGACTGCAGCCTTCATCAGAGGGCTGGCAAAGCAGACTGTCAGAGCACTCTAATTTACTTCAGGAAAAATCAATTAAGATGGCTTAAGTGACTTTAACTGGGAAATGGCTGGGGGCAGTAATCACCACTGCAGACAGTGATGAGTACACAAGAATGGCAACTTCTTCCATCAACATATTTGTATCAAAGTAGGCGTCTCTCCATTGCTTCAACACCTGAGCCAAAGCCCACTCAAGTCAACAAGATTTCCAGAATTAAAAAAGTAGAATTAACAAGTAACCCATATTCAATATTTGGCTAGGAAACAATGCTTCTTGAAATTTTCCTTTGTCATGCTTTTATACATACAAACATGTATATATATATATATATACATTTGCCCAGGCACTCTTGTGATCAAGTAAACTAGATTGAAAGAGAATGTCTTGATAAAGTCAACATTGCGTGTCTGAATCAGTACTACAGAAAACAACAAATGTCACTCTGCTGCTTCTGCCACTTCAGCACCTCTTCAAAGGTCACTAATTCCTTGAGAAGCTGCCATAAATAGCCTGCATCTCATACAGAGATGTTCTGCGAAAATATTAACTCAGAGTTGCCTTATATTTTCACCTTCAATCATCAATACTTTTTGACAATCCTTTGCTAGATTATGCTTTCCATCTTAACACCCTATTAATTCCATGGCTACATCTTTCCCCATACTCCCACAGTAATTGCAGGACTCCCACTCAAGTTTCACTGACACAGGAGAAGTGGAAAACATTCTTACCATATGGGAAACTCTCTTTATAGTGATGTAGCTCCTGTTGACAGAGCTGTGCTTCTGACTATTCCTCCCAAAAAGTTAAACTACACCAGCAAAGTATTTTTTTTTTAATGTTAGTTTAAAATGAGTCCACATTAGTGCTATTGATAGTATTAAACAGTGGGAGGAAAAAAATTTACATCCAAACCCAGTAGTTCAGTAGGAACAGAGGTTTCCCCTGTGAGACCTGGCCTCGGTTAAGCAGCGGCTTTGACTCTGCTTCTCTCACGCAGGCAGCCTTGAAGAGAAACGCAAAGAAAGCGTCTCCTGTGAGCATTACTACAAATAGGGCACCCTGTAGCATCGTTTGCTACATTCAACAGCCTCTGCAAATGAAGAAATGAGTAATCTCAGGAGAGGCAAGACTGGTGCTTTTGCGCATATACCAGCTGAACTACACGTCTCAACAGGAAGTGCCCATACATGCGAGAACCAGAGAGAGAGAAAGCAGGAGGGAGAACATATCATCTCCTCAAGCCTCACTGCAGTCAGACAGTGAGTACTGCAGATGTTGCAGCACTGGAATCCAGCTAGACTTCCATCAGCTGCAGAAACCTCCCTCATCTGCTGCCTGGTGGAACTGTTATACAAACAGAAGGGCTGTCTTCTGCACATCGCTGCTCTCTGACCTCTGTGGGTAAAGACATCTTTACCACAGCCAGCACAAGCTTCCAAAGATTATGGAGGATATTTTCAAAAAAACAAAATCCTAGCAGACACTGGAAAACATTACTGGACAGCACAGTAAACACTGAGCTGGAATAAGTGAACGGCTTTGCTTCATGAAAAATACTGTGAGTAAAAGAAAAGTCAGAAGAAAGCAGCCATTCAGAAACTGTATTATTAGGTGTAGACGTGTCTTCAGTATACAATGAAACAAGTATATGGGTCCCATATCCTGCCCCTCATTAGAGCAAACGTGAACATTGTTGGTTCAGAAATATAAAGGCCTAGAAAAAATTAGATCTCACTGGATGAACCAGGAATATAAGATCAAATAATTACATTCAAAAAAAGCATTGAAGATGCTTCTTTGAAACATTTCATCCAGTCTTTTCATGCTTGCAAAAACTCCTAGCACTAGAAATAATCTAGGGGCTAAAATTCAAGACAAAAACCCTAAAAAGTATGCTGCCCAAGAGATGAATACTGTAATTATCTAAAACCTGTTATGGTACTTAATAATGTGTGGCCTAGCTGGCATCAATAGGACTAACTCAGCAGGCAGACAGCAAAAACTACCTTAATTTCTTTTCTTACTAAAATTAAAAGGCTTGCTTTCTGTAAGATTTTCAAGGTCCTTGTAATCTTCAGACTTACCCTTGAATTTTTCATTTTCTTCTGCTACTGAGCAAAGTCTTGTTTTCAAACTGGCAGCTTTGTACTGTTGCCTCAATGAATGATTGCAGCAACTTCAAGCCTGCCATGAAAACAGCAGCAGTTTAGGCGCAAAGCAAAATATGAGTAACAAGTAAATATATAATGTAATTTCCACTGTCATACAGCTCCTCCCCTACTAAAGGCCCTTTTCCACACTCTTTGTCTCACAATTAATGACGTATTTTCTTCTTGTTCCTCCTCTTTCCAGGAATGCTGCCAAAGTTCAAGGTGCTTGCGGGGACAACAATATCACAGCGGAAACATTTGCGCTCATTTCTCAAAATTATCAAACTTGTATTAAAAATATCTTCAAATGCATCAATTCAGCATATATTTCAATTGTTTTCTGTTCTATTTCCCCTGTTGAAGCTGGTTAAGCTACTGGAAAAATTAGTTGAACAAGTGGAAAAGGTTAAAAGCATTTTTTTATAGCTCATCCCTGTATTCAGCTTTGGTATCTGGGTTTTGCTGACTCAGTTTTGCTGAATGAGTGGCTAACTTGAAACTTTTCAGCCAGTGATTAGTCACAGGCAAGACTTTCATACAGTTGAGTCAGCTCTCACTCACCAAAAGATTCAGAAAGTTCTGAACATTGACATCTTTTGCTCAGATTAGTCTCAATATCCCTGAGCTAGGCAGCTAAGCCCTCTGTGCAATATGGTAAGCACTTTGGACTGGCATCTACAGCTCTACTGCAGATGTCAGCCAGAAGAAAAAAAAAAGTCTTCTCAAGGTGCTTCTGAGAGACACAGTGTCTGAGAGACACACAGCATCACAGACCTTTTACTAATTTAGATATTTTTCTATTTCTTTTGATAGACAAGGGTGGGAACACTGTGCTACTCCCACATACACACCAGAAGAAAAATGGCCATAACTGATGACCCTAGCTACATGGTGAAGGAATATTGAAGACCTATGCTCCAATTTCCTAACTCAAAATTTTTCACTTGTTGCATAAAGAAGCCTTGGAGAAGGAAGCAAGCCCACATCTCCCTTTACTCAAGCAAATGCAAGTGTTATTGGGCAAGAGAATCCTGTTGAGGCTTGCTTTCTTTCTGGTTCAATAACTGTTGAATTACTCCTTGAGATGTGGGGATGGTGCCAGTGCTGCAGAGTTTCCCATAGATCTAATCCTCTTGAGCTGGAGTCCGAGGAGGAGACCATCAAGACCATGCAGACAGTGCTGACATTTCCCCAACTCACATAAGTGCTTTGAGAACCCAGCACAAGGCCCTGAAAATTGACTCACAGATCATTAGGGAGCCAGCAAAGTGCCTGGTACGTGGATTGATGTTTTCCGAGAACTGCTGCAAAGGAAGCAGGTGGTTGCATCTGCCAGCTGCAGTTTCTCCAGATTCTGCTTTGAAGCCAGGATGAATGCTGTTCCAATAATCGAGTATGCAGGCTGCAGAGATATACGACTAGGATGGGTCCTAACTGGAAATGATGGGCTGAATTGCTTTTGCAGGTGATGGGTCCTATGTCAGCTGGGCTTATAGACAATCTCATCTCTTGCAGGCTCCTCTGAAGTGCAATGCAGTTAATATTGCAAATAAACTGGGATTCTGGTCGCACAGCAAGAGAAATGTGTCCAACTGGCAGAGAGAATAAATACTTCTCCAAACAGGCAGTAATCAGTTAACATTACTCTAAAACAAACATTGAGAAAGCACAGCACTTTAGCAATTAAAGGTCTAAATTTGCAAAATTAATTAGTGTTTCCCACAGCATAGCACTCTACTTATGAACAGCTCTATTGTAAATGTATGATGCTCTAATATGAAAAGAGAGCATTCTTATGTTAATTATCTAATTAACTAATCTGGGCACAATTAGCAGCTGAAACAGCACTACACTCTCTTCCTTCTTCCCTTCCGGATTCAAGATTGCCTTTAAATACGTACTTTGGAGTGGCAGGGGACCCTGGTGATAGACCTTACTACCACGTTAAGCAGACCTTGGTGCCAGCAGAAGTTCCAGTGAGTGGGCACTGAAAGAGGAGAGGCAGTAATATCTTTGGCACGTAATTTAGGAGGGGTAAAGTCAGCTATTTAATCTCACCCCTAAAGCTAGCCAGCCCTCCAGGGAAGCCATCCTTGTCACTTCACAGAAAGTCAGTATGAAATGCTCAAGAACACAGTTGTCTGTTCCTCTGTCCCTTTGGAAACCCAACACAACTTCACCAGACCCCCCCGAGAGCAGTATTTTCCAAAGGATGGATCAGTGGCTATTTTAGAGCTCTGAAAATAGAGAGTCTCTTTCATTTCTACTTTGCTGCCAAAGTAGCTATTGACTTCACTAAAGTTTACTGTTGCTTGAAGAGAATTAGCAAACTGAGTGCAGATCTCTGACAAAAACTTACCAGGGAGAAGAACATTTGCTGAAAGAGTCTAAATCAGCCTCAGAGAATGGCTTAGAGAATGTCTCAAAGTCCTGACTCAGATTCTGTCACAACGATCCTAAACCAGGGGTAGAAATGAAACAAGAATATTCATTTCAATACTTTCACGTTTGTACATTTCTATATCTGCATCAGATGGCCTTTTTTATGCAGGAATTTGGGTCTGTGTTCAGTAATTAAAAAGGGCAGAAAAAGGTAACATAAGGTGAGACTAACAAGTTCTATACTGAATTGTATAAGTTCTATACTGAAATGGCGATCAATTTAAAATATTTTTACTTTATCTTTCTTTTTGGGTTTTTTTTCTTTTAGAGTTCTGTTTGTCTACTAGTTTAGGATTTTCCATTAAAAAATGTTTGTGTAGATCTACTTTAATGCTGTGCCTCTCCCACTCATTCAATGCTCTCTGGCAAGGAAAGGAGTAGGAGTCACACACCTTTGCCTATGCAGTGCAAGGCTGGTTTTGAGACAGTGCTGATCCACTATGCATTATAGAATTACAAAATAATTTATGTTGGAAAGAACTGGAGTAGTTAATCTAATCCAATACCAGCAAGATCTGCTGCACTAAATCTGCTTACTCTGGACTTGTCCTCTTGAGTTCTGAGCATCTCTAAGGATGGAGACTCCAGCACCTCTCCAGCCACTCTGCTCCACCTTTTCCTGCTCGTCCAGTGAAAAAAAATCTTAATAGCTAACTGGAATTTCCTGTCTTCCAAGCTGTGTCTGCTGCCTTTTGCCCTTTTACTGTGAATCTCTCATAAGAATCTGGATTCATCTTCCCTACAGCTTCCCAATAGCTAGCTGCAGGCAGCCAGGAGACCTCCCTTCAACTATTCTTTCTCCAGGTTAAAAAAACCCTCTGCCTCAGCTTCTCCTTCTACATCACTTGCTCCAGCCCCCCACCACCCTGGTGACCCCTTCCTTGGACTCACTCTGGCTACTACCCTCTGCCCAGTGCCATGTCATGGGGAATGATCAGTCCTGCTGGCTGCTGGCTGCTGACTGCACTGCTGCACAGGCAGCTTCACAGAGATGCTCTGGGTTTGGAAAACTGCAGCATTTTGGTGGACAGGTTCTGAGAAACCTGAGCTAATTCTGAGGTTGGCCTGTCCTTCACAAAGCAGGGGTGTAGTAGGCCAACTCCAGATGTCCCTCCTGCATAAGTTGTTAGGCAGGTCTGTGCATGTCCTTGGTGGGCTGCAGTCACAGGTACCCACCTCCAGCACAGGACCCAGTCCCTGCACACAAAAGCCCAAAAAGAAGATCTACGTGGACCAGCAAAGACTTTGCCTGAAGTCTTAGAACCCCAGACTTATCCCTGCTTCATCCCAGCATAGTTCACAGCATACTCCAAGTGCATAAATCCCACAGGGAGAAAGAATGAATCATCTCAGCAGTAGCATTGCATTGATGAAACTCCTAGCACAAGCAGCCAAAAGCTGCCTTGCACGCCCTCGGGTCCGAGAAGAGGCACTTGCATTTGTCCATATTCTGAGTGGTCATATCCAGAGCCTGAGACTGAGAGCAGCCCATGTGCAGTGCAGGGGGAGGGGAAAAAGGCTAGACAAGAAAAGAAAATAAAAGAGAGAGGAGACTATTGCCAGACACCATCACTAGGTCATGTATCCTCCAGCATAGATTGTGTAAGTCAGCTCTTAAAACTCTCTCTTAGGTCTTATGTTAACTTGTTCATAGAGGGTAATCCTGTGAATGATGTGCTTTTGGCATGACAGCTAACCTAGGAAAGAACTTACCACATTATGTTTCCTTATGGAAGGAAAGGGGACTGATTCTTCCAGCACTTTAAAATATAGTGCTAGGCACCTATTAATAGCTTTTGTCAAAGTGAATCATCAACCTTGTCTCTTAAACAATGACTCATGAATTAGCCACACAAATAATTGCATCTATTGACCTCTATAAGCAGAAATAAAATAAAATAAAAAAAAAAAAATTTAAAAATTGAAAACCACTACATAAGCCATATTAAGTTCCATCGTATCAAGAATTAACCATACCTGACTAATAGGATGACAAAAAGAACTGCCTGCCTTTGCTGTGGGATAAATCAGCATACTTAATATATGTTACCAAATGCCACCACATTTCCATGTGTTTTATTTGAGCCTTGTGTGATTCATATAAAGCCATAAGAACCCTTCTGATGCTCTCCAGCTACCTCAGAAGGTACCATGAGATGCTCTGGATACCTTTACTACACTATTTCTAAAGCATATATTTGGGGTAGAAGAGCCTTTTCTTATAAGCTGCAATGAAGCTAGACACCTACCAGTTCTCCAGTCAAAGACGAAGCCAAAACCTCTAACCCCAACTCTTTCACAACACCCCAGGGCTCCAATGTTCACGGTGGCCTTCAAACACCAAGAGAATAATTGTCCTACCTACTTATAAGAAATTACTGTACCAAGAATCCTAGGGAATGCTTTATAATATGCCTTCATTTCAAGAAAATTCTCTCCTCTGTTGAGGAACAGACAGCCTAGGTGCTTTAGGGGCACAGCCCCCAAACTTCAGTCATAACTACAACAATTTGCCAAATCAAGTTTTCAAGCTAGAGGCACTAGAATGCAGCTGCATGACCTAGCATGGATTTTACCACTGTACAGAGCCTTTGGAGCTCCACTAAGGACACCATGGAGTCCAGTAAGGCATCTGTCTACAGACAGAAAGCCTGTTTTTTGTCTAGAAACAGCCATTTCAGAATTTCTTCTTTATCCCCGTAGTTATGGAAAATATGTAGAAAAACACTACCCTGTGACTTTCTTTACAAATTTCTATTAAGCAATAATCTTTGAATTTTGCTATGTGAGTGCAAACTTTTATCATCAATCCAGAGGAAAAGTATTTATCATATATACATAAGAGACACTCATGACCTGCTTATGGATATCCCACTAGCTGGGAAAAAACGACACCATGCAGCTTTAATCAAACATAGGATTTTCTGGTTTATTTCTTGAGCACAAGTTTTGACAATATTTTTTTTGGGAAAGATCTTCATGAAATAAGTTGTGAAAGTACTGAAGTTCATCCTCTTTTGGGATCTCTAAGCGAGTGTTTCCAAATTCCATATATTAACACATCCATAGAATTTGTTACAAATATTACTAGTTTGTGCCAGAAAGTTTATAACAAGATGCTGGCTGGCTACCAAACCACTAACTCTCTAGGACTGGCTTAGGGACAATTCAGTGTGTTATTTAATGAAAGAGAGTATATGGCCTATGAAAGCCTGTAAGACTCACTTCACAACGTGGTTTGCTCACTCAGTGATCTCGCTTGGCAGCTCCCTGCTCAGTGTGGAACCCCACCCAGGCCAGCTATGCTGAACCCAGACTGTTGTTGAGCCATTGACTCTCCTTTTTGGCTCAGATGATCTCAAATTGCATTCAGACTCTCCATTTCAAAATAAAGGCAGCTGGTGTGCTCAGACATCACCCTTTATATAGGATGGAGTGCTGATGCCCTGGTCTCACTCAGCAAGCAATTATAACGGCTGCATTTAGTGGTAAAGCTGAACTTCTGGTAATGCTCACTGATACTTCATTTTAGGGTTTGGGTTTTTCTCCTTTTTCTGAGAGGAAGATCAATACTATACTTTCCCCTTCCATATTGTCTTTCATCCCAAAATATTTACCAGTTTAAACATATGTTTATAGATTTTTTTTTAATATGTTCCTCAGCCATGGGAATAACAGAAGCACTGTGGTATAATGTGCAAAGTATCACTGCTTTGAAATTCAAGTGGGGAAGCACTGAATATTGCCTTTACCTGGAACTACAAGGGTTATTAAAATAATTGGAACATCAGGTTAATTAAAAACCCTCTATGACCTAGGAAGATTGTTACTGAGTCCAAATGACCAGATCTCTCTTTTAAGATTGTCCACATAAAGAATTTTTTTGTATAAAAAGGTACCGGTACTTTTCACACTAATTAAAAAAAAAAAAAAAGTGTGCAGATCCTTACAAGGTGCTTCTGGACTCAAAATCTGTGCATGTTGATTCTTCATGCAAGTTAAGAATTGTATTTTTGTAGAATTCTGTTTTCTTGAACTATTAGCCCTCCTACCCATCCCCCAAGTGTTCTTCTTTGATTTAAGATTATAGCTGAGTTAGTTTCAGGATTATCTTACAGCACAGACCAAAAGCTGTGTCAAGGACCCAATGAACACATAGGAGGCTATTATTGACGAGTTGTCATGTAACCACTATAAAGAGGCTGTGCATTTTGCCTTTTCCTCCTACCTTTGAGTATCGTCCTATCTGGCTTTTCAGAGGTTTCCTGGAACATTCAAAACTATCATCTTAATTTTTCTTTAACATCTGTCACACTGCTTGTGCCAAGGACTCTACTGAACAGCAACAACTGTAAGCCTAATGAAGCTTTTCTACAAATCTTAAGATTTGAGACATAAGTCAGGGATGTCATGGACTGGAATGGGCAAAATAACTACCAATACCTCAGTGTACCTAGCATTCAACACAGCAACCTTCAGCAGCCAGAGGGGAGAAAATACAGCAATCCTCATTCAGAGTAGTCCTCTGCCTCTTTTATCTCCCCTGTTAAGTCAAATTTACTGTTATTCTTCTAGTTTAGATATTACTGGAATAACAGTGACTTTAAAACTCACATGTTCTCCAGAGATGTTAATCACTCAATTTTTTTGTCTCTATTCCACTAACACTAGTACAACAGATGAAGTCATCCATGGATCTGTGTTCTGCTTTACTGGAGTTTAAGCCATACGTTGATATTGATATTTTGGAACCAAAAGGAGGCAATAAGCAAAACAGAATCCATTGCAGTTCATCTTAAAGTAGCAATTCTCAGTCCTTAACAATGCAGGTAATACCTCTTAGGGAAGGAGAGAGGTCCTGTAAATGCTGCTCCAACCTTGTTCATCTCCATCACTGAATGCTTCCTCCATTCTGACAGCCTTGGGAGGAGAGTGGTGGTTATTCTATGTCAGTAGGAACATCGGGATTAGACAGGGTAGATGAGAAAGGGTTGAAAGGCAATATCTGCTCGCATGGTGATGACTATCTGTTTGGATTGATTTGGTTAGTCCTGTTCCTTATCCCTGGGAAATGGACAGCTGAAACATTGAAACCAGCTGGATTTGTGCAACCATGCCAGAACTGTAGAAAAGTTTTCTCTTTTACTTCGTGGATTTGCCCAGGCCCATCAGCTCAGGCAAGGCCAATTTTGAACCTAAATGTGAGAAGCTGGGTTGTGAGGGCGAGAAGATTTCTCCAGTTAGATGTAGCACAGAGGTCAGGGTAATCATGCCTGGGAGAGACACAGGTCCTAAATACAGATATCATAATCAAGCTTGGCTCAAGGGGTGCTATAAACTCCCCCCAAAAAGGTATTCAGTAGTATAACCAAAAAGGTTTTCAGGATTCAGTAGTAAACAAGGCCAGCTTTGGTGGACCTTGCTGTCAGGATAACTGGAGAGACAGCAAAGCATATGTGTTGGGCTCTGTGGGAGCCAAGGGACTGCAGACAGGTCCAGAACAAGAGCACCAACATGGGTGTAGAAAACCAGCAGGATGGAGTCCAAAATATTACACCAAATAATGGTGTCTAAGAATGGGTGGTGGACATCATGTAAAATGAGGAAGATGCTAACTTTGAAAGTCACAGTGTACGTCTGGCAGTGGAAGGAGTGCTTTCATGGCACCAGCTTTCAGGGATGTTCTTTAAGCCATTTGTGCTATGCAATGGACATACATACCCTATTCAAATATTCCTTCCCCATTGCCTTCTTAAAATCCATTGTTTTCCCTAATAGACAGGAAGAGTTTTGAAAATACCTTCTGGTATGTATCCAGCAGTCTTGTGCTTTCTCCAGCTATTTCGATAATGAGGAAACAGCAGTAGGGGCAGGCTTGTGACAGCTACTGCCTCAAGTGACGTGGGGCACACAGGTTGCACAAGGCTGTGCCAACGACCTTTTTCTTCCCCCTTTTTTAGTCCTGATATCTGGTAAATCCACACCTGAGACAAATAGCAAAAGTACTGCTATAAAAACAATTCTCTGTACCAGAGTGATACAGAAATCAGTGGAATTTTTCTTCATTTTCTTCATTATATTTTTCTTCATGATTCTTTTTGTCTTTGTTTCCAATTCAAAATAAAATCTTTTAAATAAATTTTTAAAGATATCCTTGAAATTAATGAAATTTTTCTTATTCAAGTCAGCCTGGAAATAGTTAGTTTGAGATTTATGCAATTCATCATGGCTCTGCAGCCTACCATCACCCAAAGAAAACTTTCCCTTATAGGAGAGGGGAAGTTTATGTATCTGCAGTCTTGGATTACATTGATTCAGTCCTGAGGCAATACAGATGCCAATTATATGATACACATACCATGCATCTTTACATTATCTGTAAAACAATCTCTGAGAAATAATTGTTATTGTCATTCTAGTCAGGCACTGAAAATACAGCCAGCACAGTTCCTTACCTGTTGATAGAAAACTAAACTTTTGGTGTGTCTGGTAACAGCTTCATTCTTTCTGTGTATTAGTTACGGTACAGCAGTCGTGAATTGGTCTGTAGAAGGACTTTAATTCCTTTACTAAGAACCTGTCAGCCTACATGCTTCCATATCATATCTCTTTAAGTGTTAAAGTAACTTCTCATCTTCCTCCTCTTTTTCTCTTTACTTTAAGACTTCATTTGATCCTCTGGGTTTTCACTAAATTCTTTGAGATCAGTAAGTGCCAGCTACTCTCATGCAAAGAGCTAAACAAATAAAAAAATTAATTTCACTGTAAAGGAACAGTATTTTTTTAAAAAAATTCAAATAATTTTTATGAAGGCATAAAAATTTTTGTCCTTCAGAGTGTAGAGTCTGATCATAAAAAAACTAACCGAGGCAATTTCAGCTGGTTGAGGATTCTTTTTTTAATACGGCCAAAGAGGTTTTTTAAACCCTGCTACCCAATTAAAATTGACTTACCCAGTTTTAAAAAGTACCATTTTGACTCACCTAATTGTGTAGGCAAAACTATGTGATATCTCAGTTATCTCACCTTCACATTAATGTCATCCTTGCCACTGTGGTTGCCACCAGCCTGTACCTCTGTGCCCCTCCCCAAGGTGGCATCATAACCTCTTCTAGTACGCAGAGACTAACCAGTATTTCAGCTTTCCACCTGATTCAGGTCACAACAAACTTTCATTAAATGACGTTCTTCATAGAACTGTCTCTAAACCTTTAAATCTTCATGTCATAATCATGATTGGTAGCCTACAAACTACCTCCTTTAAGAAAAAAAAAATGTTAATAGAGCATTAAACCTATGTGAATGCAATTCAAGGAAAAAAATATATGTAGAGCCATACTCTCAATGATCTCCAATTTTTTCTGAAGACAACAGTCAAAATATCCTCATTAACGAACCTTGCCAAAACATTACTCTGAAGATCTTACTTATCATCCTAACCTAAGACCTATACCAATAATTAAAAGTAAGACAACCATATTCTAATGAAAATTTCTCAAACTTCCTTGCAGCATCCCACCTTTGTTAAACTCATCTCAGATGTAAACTTCTACAAACCAGGAACCTGGCCATGCCTGAGGAGTAAATGCAGGACCTGACAGCACATCTCCACTGCCACCATCATGGATCCCACAAACACATGGCCTAGGAGTTGTATAACCACAGAACCTTCTTTCCTCATTGAAACCGCCCTCATGAAAGCAAATCGTCCTTGTTCCCCAGAGCAAACTCGAAAGTAAAATAGTACAGGACAGTAACATTCAGGTACCAGTAGGAGAGCACTTTTCACTTCCCAAAATATTACACCATTGGTCTCTTAATCCTGTTACTCAAGAGAGACATCAACCACCAACATGGGCCTGGAAATAAAAATCCCTAGTTCTACTGGTTATTTGAAAACCGTGGATTCACTAGAGCTACACGGTTTATATCACATTGTAACTTTCCCCACTGCCTACCACACGTTTGCTATTGCTTTTTACCGTGGACAACCCTGACACTCTGTTGCAGCCCTCAACATTTCTTCTCAGTGATTGCTGAAACAATGTCAGCCTCACCTGAAAATTACACTGACTACAAGCAGACAGACTGAGGTGTGATTTAAGCACACTTTTATGCACATGTCTACCTACTAGAGAAGCAAAGGAAACATTCACATGAGGAAAGCTTCCTGTACTATGGTTCTGAATAAAAGAATGGGCATCGTATCATGAAAAAAATTGGGAACTTTGAACAAAGAAATGACTTCATCCAAAGCTTCATGATATCAATATTCTATGGGTTTTTATTGTATTCAAAGTAACAGAACTTGTATAGTCTTTGAAAATAAGAAGTTTTTTTCAAAGGAGCACCTGACGCCATAATTTCCTTTACCAGCAGAAGACATACTGCCAAGTGTTTATGCAAAAAAGGAAGGTAACAGTAATAGAGCTGGATAAAAGGGATCATCAACATTAGCTGGGTTTCCAAAAAAAGTCCCTCCTACAGTTACACACAGGATATCTGATCTGGGAACTACTGTAGGATAAAACTGTAAGGTAAGTCCATGTCAGGCAACAGAAGAAATAACAGAGTGACAAACACCAACATAAAAGGGAGCTTTTTGGACCCTATTCCAAAGCACTCTGTTTAAAACTACATAAGCTCATTCACACTTTGAAATCTAATCATTTGGTTCATTCCCTCTGTTCTATTTCAGCCAGGATATCTGTAAGACATCTACTCACTGTTAAATTGGTAGCCTTCTCTGAACAAAATTGATCATTGTCATGACTACTGCTTTTCCTTTATCATTCAGGGAACAAGTCATTCTGAACTGTATTATGGTAGGCTTTCTGATTTGAATTTTATTTTCTGGTTGTCTTTGCTTTTCGTCTGCTGTCATGTCTTTTCCTGGGGATATATTTTGCCACTTGGGAAATTCTGAGAAGATAAAACACTGTGCAATTCAAAATCCTTAACAGTCCAGAGCATGTGTGTTTGCATTTGTGGAGGTTCTCTATTTATTCTCTGTCTCCCTGGAAAAGCTCCTAGCTTTTTATTTCCAGCTCATCTGTGGCACTTCATTTGTAACATGCTACAGGCTTCCAAAGACAGACACAACACAAAAAGGGAGAGGGAAAATGCTGAGTTCATCACCATAAATTATTGATGTTTCTTCTACTTAACTTACTCATCAGGATTCATTGTTAATGAGGTGTGGATTTTAGTTTTAAATTTGCCATGAAACCAGATGATCTTTAAGGTTGCTTCCAACCAAAACCATTCTGTGATTCTGTGTAGCACTGCAGGCATTCAATTTGAAGCACTGCATTAAAGAGGATTTCTCCCAATGTGTGTCTCTGGTTCCATTTTCTGCAGTAGGTCTCTGCAACTGTGACTCGGCAGGCACTGGTGGTATTTATCCAAAGCACAGAATGCAATAGGAAACAGAAAGACAAGAGGAAGATTTTTATTATGTAACTGATAAAATACAGAAACAGATGCTGTGCAATTGCTCTGGAATTAGTTGATTTATTTAAAGGGTTACTTGACTCATTGTATTCCTATGGGGTAAACTGGAATTCAGATGAATTGCAGCGATCGAGTGTCTGGGAGCACCAGGAAACCTGCCAACATATACTGCTGTTTCCATCTTCCAGTTTGCAACTAGCTGAAATTAGGGTCAGATGTTGCTGTTATTGTTGTTCCTGATACTCAACTTTTACTGCCTTTAGAAGAAACAGAAGCTGGCTTGTGGGCTGTGGTCAGTACTGGGATATTCTTGGTTAAACAGCCCAAGTGAGAAATGGGAGGGAGGTGCGAGAGAGCTGTTTTGGGTTTATTCCAGAGGAAGTTCCCACCAAAGCATGCTAAAAAAATAAAATGGGGTGAAAAATTTATTTGCGTTAGGGTTTTTCCAGAGGGCTTCAGAAGTGGAACCTTCTGAACTGAAACCAGTTGGAGCTTTATCCATGGCTGTGGGAGGATCAGGCTCAAACCAGTACAGCATCTTTTTGAAAACTCCACTTGCCTCTTTGTGTGATGAGGCTCCACTGGGCTGAATGCCACTTTCATGGATCCATGTTTCACCTACATAATTCCTGATACAGATATCAGCCACAGACTACTGGGCAGAAAAAACAGTCTAAAGAATGAGAGGTTTAATTTCAAAATCCTAGTCCGTCACCTACTACTCCAGGACCTTGGGAAACCTGCATTGTCTGACTGTGCCACAGCTCCTTATCTGTGAGTTAATACTTGCAGGTCACTGCCTTAAAGATCTATTGCAGAAATAAGTACATGTTAGCTTATACAATGGGTACAAGATCAAATGAGTAGCTAAGACAGGCAGCCATGAACATCCTGGGATCCTTTTCATCCTAAAGCAGGCAAACTAGCAATTAAAGTGGCCTTTTTCTGATACACAGTAAAAAGGATTAGAGAAAAAAAGAAAAAAAAACACTTAAAGAGCTGCTCCTAAAAATATAAAATATATTTTAATTATGAAGGGGAATTAATTTTAGATTGACTGAGGAAAATCTCATGGGGCATTCGGCCAACTCATCCATCTCCTATCACCAGAGAATTTCAGCTTTCCAAACAGCCCTGTAACATACCACTTCTTGAGATCTCTGAATACTGAGCTTATTATCTTTTGACTCCTTCATTATCTGTCACTGACATAAAATGCGGCATGTACTCCTAAGGAAATTAAATGCTGAAGAAAAAAATGTATTAGGCTATCTAATCACCCTTCCCCTCCCCTTTCCAGGGTTTCTCCCTACTGTATCATTTTTGCCCTTCAGCCACACACAAAACCTTGTCAGCGTTGCCACTGCTCTTTCCCTTTCTGTTCCTCCATTTCCTGCCACTTTGTTCCTTAAATTAAAAATATGTAGCAATATCTGAATTCAGCTGTCTGGGACAGTGTCAGGTGAGTGAAGACATAGTGCTATTCAGACAGTTTATGGTCACTATTAGCCAAAAGGACTGAGTGCTCTTCATCTTGGTCTCCAGAGGTGTGATTAAAACTCATAGTCCAAGCTAACTCAAAAAACCCACACATGGCTCCTTAGTGCTCCATCCCAATACTGATGCCAGTGCTCAGGCACAGGCTCTGTGTCTACAGCAATGGAGAGGTTTTGGAGAGTGAGATGTACCCCAGGTTTTGCCACTGGCCTGGAAGATGCCTTTGAACAACTCTGTCTACCTCAGTACCTTTTCTTGTGTAAGGAGATGCCCGCCATCTGCGACCACTGCATGAAGTACTAGGTGCTGGCAGCAATGGTAACACCCACAGCACAACACTTCCTAGTCTAGTCCCAGTAACTTCATGTCTGTTAAATGCCCTTATTCACCTCAGTTTCCTCTTATTTTCTGAAGTACCTATATTTGCATTGTTCATTTCAGTTCAGACATCTCCCTGTGTTCTAAACCATCTCAAACTCAACTGCTGCCTTCACCTGCACACCCACCTCCTGCTGTTTCACCAGCTGTTCCATGAGTAGCACTGCTCCGACAGCCAGATTAATGGGCAGAAAGTTAGCTTATATTTGCTTTTGTAATACATCTGAAAGTTCACCTCTTCCAGTGGCAGTCCCACAATACTCTTTTGTGGGTGCCCCGCTTCACCACACTGCATTGTCCCTAGGGCCTTCTCCACCTTGCCTGGATACTGCATAGTGCCCTTTGACAGTGAATGTGACAGTGCTCTCTAATGGAAATTGAATTGAAAACTGTAAATTGTGAGATTTCTTTAACAGCAGTCTGGGAGACTTCAAACTATTCTTTATCAAAATTATTTTTTAAAATATAAGCATGTTAAAAATTTCAGCAGCTGCAGATATCAATAGCAATAAGAAAAATGAAAGAAATCAGAACCATCAGCATAGTTTCTAACTGAAAGCAAAGTGTCATTTTAAAATAATGCTGTGGAGAGTGTAGGGATTTTCCTTTGCTGAAAAAGAAGATTGGATTTTAGAACAGAAAAAAACATGAAAAAGACAAATAAAATCTAACAAATAAAAACAAAGTAATTAGGAAAACATGCACCAAGAAATAGAACTTTAAATATCTTCCAAAAATTGCAACATTGACCTTCCAAAAGTTGAGATAAACTAGACCCACTCCAGCTCTGGGGTAGCTACTGACTCCTGCCAGCTGAAGATCTGGAGCAGAATATCTCAGCTTTCTGATGAAATTATGATCAGAGTAGAAAAGGACAGATTATTCAGTCCTCCTCAATAATACAAGGAATCTTTCACATGGGTCATGAGAAACTGTATCTAAAAACATGAAAATGTGCAAAGTAGTGGGTAGGAACTTGTGTGTTTCCCGTTTTCCAACACAAGGGTTCTGAGGTGCCTCACAGCCCAAAAAGCAAAGCAGCACATTTTGCTCACTCCCTATTACTTGCTAACTTGCTGCCAGTGGCTGGCTCAAGGCAGGACAAGATTCATTAGCAAAGCCACTGAAAATAAGCCTTGGGCTCTCACATTACACTGATGTGAGTAAGTCAAAAAACTTTTGGGATATTTAGGCATACTTTTTATGGATATCCTCATCTTGATTAAATGCATATCTTTGTTAATATGTTAATTAATATCTATCAAATATTTAAGAACTGCAGATTTAGGGCACAGTCATGTGATTAGGCTAAAAAATTTTTGCTGTTGTTGGGATGGCCTTAAGCTCTATTTGCAGGGATTCTGTTCCAAGTAGAGTAACACGACTTTGATCATACATGGCCAGTCCTGAATTCCTCTACTTTTAAATACTTTTTAATTATTTTGTGTTTCTGCTCCATGGTTGTTGTCCAGTCTGCTAAGATCTGCTGATCCTTTTTCGAGAGTGTTTTAATTTATTAATGTGAAGAGAAGTTGTAAATTCACATTTACTGATGATTAATTTCCCTTCTGCTCTAGACCGTTCTGTGTAGGGTGTCTCATTTGAAGATAATTTTTTAGCCACTGTTCATCTCATACTATTAAACTGTTGTCTTCGTCATGCAGCCAAATCTTGCTCTAAGGATCTTGCTATATGGGGGCCCAGAGTTTATGCTTGAGGTGATACTCATGGAACTGACAAGCTGAAACATAGCTCCCTGGAAAGAGAATACACATCAAAAAAAGTAGATTGAGCTGTAGGACATTGTCTGATTATCCAAAATTTATAAATATTGATGTAGCAGTTTGAGCAATATGAAGGGAAACTGTGATCAGAAGTCACAGAAAGCTGCTCTAGAGCCGAAATCCTACTTAGGTAATGAATATGCTGCCATCATACCCTCCTGCTCTCACTCTCATTTGGTTATCCCTGGCTGTCAAGCAAAATAAATGGCACATCTCTTGTGAAATCCCATCTACATTAACTTTACTATTTTTTCACTATTTTTAAATTGTCATATATGTTATAGCTTTTTAATTAGACATACAGACAACATGGCAACAGATCAAACTGTTGGATGGTTTCTGAGATTCCAGATGATTATGTCAGTGTCATTTTCATTTCCTCAACCCCCTTTTTGCAATTTAATTTTTGGATTACCTTTCTGAGGCTCCCTGCTACCAAAGCATTTATCCTTAACACTACTCCCAAGTGAAATAAACCTAAGATGATATTGCAGCCTCTATGCCATGCTTGCAGCCTTGCAATTATGGCTGACATTGCTCCGAAATGGAAAGTATGTTTAGAAGTTTTTTAGAAAACAGAAAAAGTTCTGCAAAAAACCTCTTCCATATTCATTTTTTTCATCAGATATATGCATAAAGAGCCTCCTAAGTTCTCAAATTGGCAAATGATGATTAAAAATGTATTGTCTCCTCATTGCCCCAGATGACAGGAGGGAGAAGAAGAAAAGTAGGAAACCAAAAATTAAAAATTATTAGCCACTAACATTTCTATTTTAAACAACCAAGTATTAAAAAAATATTTCTCAAAAAGATAATTTCCAAGGAAAAAATTTCAAAAAACCCTCCCAGTTATACCCCCTTCTCCTCAAGCCAGTTTCTGCCCTTTGTTCACTCTCATCTTCTACCACTCTGTGTCCACCTTAAATTGCAACATGCCAACAGCAGAGATTTGCTTTGTCCTGATTGTTCTACAGACACAACGCTGAATATAAAAGTATACAGCAATAGCAGCTTGCTGTTCATGTGTGTTCTGAAATGTCATCTCTTTGATGACAGAGGGGACCAGAATTGTAGGATTGTCATGGAAAGCAAAGCCCTGAGTAGGAGAACGTAAGGGCCAGTGTAGCTTAAAGTTATCAAACAATATGGTTTGGGTTGAGTTTGGGTTTTTTCAGATTTGTTTGCAAGCCAGAGATAACCATATAGTTTTGCATCAATAAATCAGATCTTTCAAAGCCAAAATAACTCGTACTTAAAGGCCACAAATTTGTTTGATGAATTCTCATGAAGGATAGCGAAGGTTAAATCCATATAGTTTGCTTTACTGGTTTTTTTTTGCTTTTTTGATGGCAGAACTGAAGAGTCCTGTTGAATTTAATGATCGAATGAATACATAAGTCAATGTAATATTATATTCCAATGAAATACTATATGCAGATGAAAACAAAGTAAGTGCCAATGTCAAGTTCATCTTTGCCCTGCCTCCCCTCTGCTTCCTAAGTCATTACCTAGTATTTATTTACAAGACTGCAGAAAGAAAATATCTTGGAAAAATAATGGCTTTGTGCTCAGGTTTCAGGCATGAAATGGTGTCCCGCTGTGTCATTTTGGATTTGCCATTTAAAAGCTTACAGTGTGTTTGCTTGAACAGTCCCATTTTTTAAGAAGAGGAATTTAGTTCTTTGGAATCTGACAATCTCAGAAGAGCTACTCAGATGTTTTTATTAATTAGTTAATATTTGTGCAGTGCTTAATGTATCAGGCATTGTATAAATGTTAAGCTATGGAATTTGGTCCTACAATTAAATGGCAATTACAAACAACGAAAAATACATATTTATATATTTGCTAGAAATTTACATGAGTATGATATATTTGATAGCTTAGCAGAGAGCTCCTAATCTATCCAAAGCTATATAAAGTTTAGGGACATGGCTAACAGCCTACTTAAATAACATAGCAAAAGTCACATTTTCCCCGGTGTTTCCATGTTAGCCTTTAAGGCTCCAATTAAAAGCAATTTAAGAATAGAACTTTCACATCTAATTTTCCCATGCAGTTGCCATCTACTAGACCTCTTACACATGCAAAGTAGAAGTTTGCCCCTGAAATCACATTAAGTGTGCAAATTAAGAAAAAATAGACTACACACACTCAAGCTTGGCTTAAAACCTATAGTCCTGAATGCTTCCAGCTCATCTGTTGACGTTACAAAAGATACAAGTACCAAAGAAGCAGAAGAAAATGCTGAGTGCCTTGTTACTTTTCCTGGCTTTTTCTTCTACATATGACTCTTAGATTGTTAATGAAAAACTCTTAATCAATCAACACTCTCACAACAGTGTCACTAACGAACTACTGGTAACTGGAAAAAGAGACTAAAAATACTCTGTCTCCCTTTAGTGCAGAGTTATCTTATCAATATGCTGTAGCCAGAACTGTTAGGCTGAAAAATGCATTTACTTAAGAAAATAACATCATGAAGCAGAACCAGGGTAACAACAACACTTCTGTTGCCAGAACACACTTGTAGTTGGTGGGTGGCTTGTATAACTTGAGCACTTAATTAAGTGTATTTTTCCAATAAATACATTGGACATTAAGTTTTACTGATGGCTAAATATCTGCTAAGTAGCTACCCTGTTTCTTAGGCAACCAGGCTAGATTTTAATAACTTGCAGGACAAAAGAGTAACAGGTCAATAGAG
The DNA here is from genome assembly GCA_013397775.1 of Eulacestoma nigropectus. Taxonomy (NCBI): domain Eukaryota; kingdom Metazoa; phylum Chordata; class Aves; order Passeriformes; genus Eulacestoma; species Eulacestoma nigropectus. The sequence continues at coordinate 380,449 of VZTE01005309.1, read as the reverse complement.
TCTGGTAAGGATGTCAGCATTTCTACTATAAATACCATTTTAACACTGGGGAGGGTACTCTAATTTGAGCATTAAAACATGCTGGGGATAGCTTTTATCCAGGAGTGATTTTCTGGTTTCTGTTTTTCTAATAAGACCCATTTGCATCCATTTGGAAGAACCTTAAATGTATGGAGCTTGCAGGGGGGAGGAAAAAAGCTTAAACAGAGAATAATAAAAAAAAAAAAATAAGAAAGTGCTAAAACAGATTGGACTTCAGGGTTTAAATGTAGTATTGAGCCTCAATGTTTGACTCTGAGAGGCTGATGCCAGCAACAGTGAAGCCGAACAAGGATGGACCCAAGGTCATGTGGGACCTTCAGGACACAGGTCTGTGCTGTAAAACCTGGAGGTATTGATTTACAGTGATGCCATTGTTGGGCTGGGAAACCAGAGGCACAACATGCTCCTGGTGATGGTGGGCTAAGGCGGCCCTTTGGAAGTAGAAAATTAAATCCAATCTCTGGTCAGTTTGTAAATCCTAAGGATACAGTACTCTCTCTTCAGTGGAGTTTGTATGTTAAGTTCTACTGTTGTAGGCACTTTCTAATTCTAGCTCAACATAAATTTAAAATAGCCCTCACTTCCTTTGCTAAATATATTTTCAGAAGTTTTATATGTGTGCTTGGATCAGCTATGAATCACCCATTCCACATAAGAGTATTTCAGGTATAGATGAAAATGGTTTTCACATATTCAGTAGTTTGATATATATTTAAAGCTTGTAAAGTTGTTTGTAACAAAAGCTGTTTTATAACTAAACTCCATTATTACTATGAACTCAGCCAATACTATGTGTTTTAAAGCTACCTGGGTACAAGTTTATAGCAGTGGTTCAGTTACCATCCACATCTGTAAAAAAAACCCAATAAAAAATAAATAATGCAGGTAGGAGAGGCTGTCAAAATTCATTCAGGCAGTTCCATTCTATATACATTTCATTTCCTAGATTTTAAATACTGAAATATTGATTTATATTGTCAAGGCATCCTAAATGTACATGGAAAATAGGCTTCAGAGACCTTATAGGCTTCCAAGTACCCTCAAACTGTACAGATAATGTGGCTTTTATATAGATATTTTTATTTTCAGGTTTTTTTCTTTCTTTTTTTTTTTACTTACCTGTACTTCAAAGATTTTCTACATAGCCTTTTTCATGCTGTTTCAGGCACTCTGTACTCCTTCAGGGCCACATCTGAAATTAGAAGGCCAGTCAGTTACGTGTCACCCAATCTCCAAAGAGGACATGGAAAAGAACTATCCAGAAAAAACATAGAAGTGCTCTCCTGCAAAAGATTGTGCTTACAGACCTTGCAGTGAAAAATAAGTCCACTGACACATAGAGAAGGTTCAGTCCTTTGTCCATCACTAGAAGCCAGCCACAACATAAGGGGAACTGAAAATCAGAATTTTCTAAGTAATGTTTATTCAAATTTTCCTACTCTTTCTCAAAAAGGAGGGAAAATGATTGGAAATACATTAAGTAGTAAGTCCGTGCAGTCGCCAGCAAGTCCATCCGTTGCCTTCCCTACAGGATTGCTGCTTCTCAGGGGCACTGACTGCCTTCAGCAGCATTTATGGAGATGTGGTGGGCCTCAGCTGCAGAATGCACATGGTGGTTCAGAAGGCATTATGTCTTTATTTTCATTTGTTGATGGAGAATTGTTCTCATTTCAGAGGAGAGGAGAGGAGAGGAGGCACCAGGATTGAGGGCTTGAATCAGACCCTGGTGACAGCAGCCAGAGGCCTGGCAAGTATTCAGCAGGATGGCACCTCTGGAGGGCCCTCCTCTTCCATCAGTCAAACCTGCCTTGCAGACTAACAAGCAGAGAGAGCCACTGGGGAGTAACATTCCCCTGGTTACAGCTTTAATTTTGCCAGCTCCATCTAGAGTCACAGTGAGCAAAGCTCCCTGAATCTCTGGTGCCAAGCAGAGGTTGAGGTGAAGCCTTCACAGCCATCTAAAACTTGCCATGCAGCTATGACTCTCACTGCTTTTCCCCAAAGCAGGCCGTGATGCCTTTGTAGGTCAAGTTGAGGAACAGTTAGACACTTCCCCAACTCTTTGCTTAGTAATGAGAACTCTCGTATTGTTTGACCACATTTTTTGCAGAGTTTCTGCCTCCTCTATTTTACTGTCAGAGATTTGATGGCAAATTATATCCTTCAACAGTAAATGGGAACACTGTTCACCGTGTCTACGTTCCCTATCAGCACTTAGATAAAAAATCTTATATATGCATAAAGGAGAAGAGAGTAAGTCCCATCAAAAATGACATGCTGGGATTTCAGGAGGATCCAACATCTCAAAATGAAACTTGAACAGCTGCTGGATGATATAACCTGAATAAAAGTAATTAAAAGAAAATGAGTTCTGCCCTCTTGTATCCTCCTGACTCATGCCTCATTTTCTACTTCAGGATTTAGGAAAGCATATGTCTATTTCTGTGTCCATCACCAGAGCGACATCACAGCAAGTTAATTAGAGCACATGACAGAGGTGCTATTTTTGCCTTCAAATAAAGATCTTTCTGTTGCATATGAACATTTTTCTTTCTGAAATAGGGAAAGAAACTTCTTAGCTACCAGGTCTCTCCCAAAGGTATATAAAATTATGCTTTTTCTACAGCTTGCATGCTTCACAATTAGAATTGTCAACCGTGGTGTATTAAAGAGGATACAGTCAGACTTGACTGATCAAGCTTAATTTACCCTTATGTTTGTGTTTCTGAAACATGGTAAACAATTTTTTAGCATGTACATGCTTACTGATTTGCAGACAAAAAACATTTTTCCTTATTTGAATAAAAATGAAATCTACAAACTCATGACCTATGTATTAAGTATCATTTTTATATTCTATACCGCATTGCTTCAAGGACAGGCCTAAACACTAACATTTGTTTATATTCCTTGATAAAGAATATCGCAGGCATTTACTACAGATAAACACTATTGAAGCTAAAAGCCATATTTCCCCCTCAGTTTGGTGTCTGTGTTGTCATGTGGAAACTGCAATTTGTATTATGTGGGGACTTCACCGCAGGATCCAGAGTGCCCCTCTGAAATGTTTGTTTCCCAGACTGTGTGTCTAAAGCTGGATGCCCAAATTCATATTCAACAATCTGAAACCTATGAGTGAAAACATTACTCAAAAGCAGATGCCATTGATCATAATTCTTCACTATCCAAGCTCTTTTTCCCTTGGCCTTTCCTTACCTTCCACTCCATCCTCAGAAAGGATGAGGATGTCAGCTGCATCCAAGGAAACAGACCTTCCCCATAGCTTAATGAGATGTCTTGGTCCATTAGGGGATTCATAGCAAACAAGTATCACCAGTAATTTGTAAAAGGAGCTGTGCATAAGCATTCATAGGTCAGGCAGCTTGTCCATTTTTTTATGGAGATAATGGCAGTACTACTACACTACTTCATCAGTTAGCACTCAGAAGTACTCAGCTCTAGTTTTTATCTTGATACTTTACTTTCAACCTAGCAGAAGTACTCAAAGGAGGCCTTGGATTATGGGTTCTGTCTGTCTTGAAGTCTTAGGAACCCTAGACCAAGTGATGGTCACAAGCAAGGGCCCACATTTCTCTGGCCAGTGATCCATAAACCTCCAAAAAGCCATTTCCAACTGGGAGACCACATTAAAAAAACAATAGGGTGAGAGATACAGTATATGGAGAAATGTTGTTAAAGTACATGACCAGATGAGGAGAAAAAACAGAACCATTGTGATGGTTTTATGGACTTTCTGAATATATTCCTAAGTGTCACACAATTTTAACGTTGCTCTGACAGGTTAATATTTGCAACTTGTCTCCAGGGGCTAAGATTAAATAGCAACAAAGCTGCAGGGAAAAGCATTGCCAATAAATGGTGAGAAATTTTTTGTAAGCAGTCTTTCTCTATGGGAATACTTTATTTAAGTAAAAGGGAAAAAATTGCAACATGTACATGATTAAAATAAGACCCACAACAGGCAAACTTTAATTATGATTTTAACAATGTGACATACATCCCCAGTAACTTTCTTTCCAAAAGTAACACGATCTAAAAAAAAATTCCAGCACTTGTATGCTTGATCTCCCTGTGGCTACCACCCAACCCGTGGAACTTGTCCTACATCACATACAGGGATAGCCCAGACCAACAAGGCATGGCCATGGTCAGGAGAAAAGGACTTCAGGAAGCAAGGGATGCAGGAACGTCCCAGTGAAAAGCACAAGGCATAGGTGGTATCTGAACTTTCCTAATGGCAGAAGGACTATTTGCTCTACTACCCCAAGATGGGCAGTGCCAGGGCTGTTCCTGAAGGAACTGAGCGATGGAAGGAGTGAAAGGCAGGAAATGAGCGGTGCCAGAATTGTACAGATCCATTGTGATGGCAGGGATGCTATGAGCAAGGACCAGGACTGAAAGGCAGGAACACCAACAGCCCACAGTGAGGGTGCAGGGCAGAATCATGGCCACAGTCACACAGGGACCACTGGGTGTGGCAGCACAGGAGCCATCCGAGAAACCTGCTCCTTTAATAATCCATCATAATTGCTGTTGAACACGTCCAGCTATTCTGAAACATTAGTGTCCTGAACAAACTGCTTTCATCAGCTGAGGAGGCATATTTTCCAGGTTCTCCCAGTCAAGCCAGCTCATCTTTATTTCGCTCTTTGATCTAAGGGCAATGTGTTTTTAAGAGATATTTCTCAAAGAGGGAAGAGCAGTCATTTGGCACATGAAAGCGAGCAATGCCGTGAGAATAAGGGACCGCAGAGCACAATGTGTAGCAAGAGCAGAAGGAACACAAAGGCAGCAAAAATAGAAGGTACCTTGGAGTAGAGAAAACAATAAACAACAGAACCCATAGACAAGGACCCCAGTAAGGGTCCAGGAGACACACTCGGGGCAGTGGAGGAAGTAATAGAGAAGGACAAGAGCATCAGACATAGGGTGGTTACACTGGCTGGGGAAAAAAGCACAGCACTGCCAAAAAAAATGTTGCCAAGTGGCCATTGGGCTGGGAAGGGAAAGGTGGGCTCACAGGAGAGGGCATTGCCCCCTGCAAAGGCACAGGGCAGCCCCTGTCCTTCACTGGGCTTGGGTGGTGGGTGACAAGTCTGAGCTGAACTGCTGAACTGCTGCCAGGAGTGTATTTGTAATGTTAAATTTAGACGAGAAAGTAATGAAAAGCAGGAGGAAAACATTTTAGTACCATTAATTAATTGGTTTCTATAATATATTTAAAGTTTTTGGATTTTTTTTTCAAAGACAATTAACTCAGCTTTATGTTTCTAGTAAATAAAACTCTCCATTTTGAAGCAACCCCTTTAAAGCTGAGTGGAAGAGGAAATCAGACCCCTAATTCTGACCCCTGCTCTGCAAATCACCAATTTTTTCCATAGCAAGATTAAATGCACCATTGTTGTTCTGCCAGCCCTTAACGCAAATTAATGACTTAAATTACCTTTCATCTCACCTTATAAATTCTACCTTGAAGCAGCAGAAAGCCCAAGGGCTCTTGCATAACCAGATGAAGACAAGTTCACTGCCTCAAATCCTTCCCTTCTTGCTCTACTTTACATCAATTCTTTATAAGAAGAAGTCTCCAGGGCTAACAAAGGAGCTGGCCATGCAGCAGAAGGTGCCGTGGGACTTTCAGAGGTAAAAGCCTGTCTCGCGGTGACTCAGTGCACTCCATTAGTCCTAGGAAACGCAGGGCACATCGAATGCAGCAGATGTGCCCTCACTTGCCAGGCTTCAGACAAATGCAATCAAATCTATTTTAATCATCTATGAAATGCAAATGTGTTCCACTTGCGTACCCGCAAGATCCATTGTCTTCCTCACTGAAGCATACGATAATGCCAATTAAACGCCGTTGCTAACTTAATAGGTGTTCTGATTGCCTATGGGAAATTATCTTTACTTTTTTATTAGTAGTATTATTAGTAGTATTATTTCACATTGCAAAGATTTTTAAATGTTTTAATAAGTGTGTTTGGGTTTGTGTTCTCCCTTCCACCGGCTCAGTGGCCAGCACCTATCCAGACTGAGCAGTGAAACCTGTGTTTGTACTCAGAGAAACAAAGCTGTGTAATTCCAAGTACTAAAAATACCCTTCTCAGCTTCTTCTAAACGGCCCTACACAGAAGTGACAGTTGCATTAATCTGCTGGCAATTTTGCTCACACACGCAGGCTTCCGTACATGCACACAGCCCCTTTGTAATTCTGCTAGAAATGGCCAGGCAGCTATAAAGATGTTTATTCTCAGACCCACAATGAAAAATGTTTGCAGTATGCATGTAGCCTACAAAGTCAAGAATGATAAGCATTTAAATCAGACTGGCCATGCAAAGTCAATATTTCGATATCAGAGGAATTGATTCTTGATCTAGTGCCAGCACTGTGTACTCAATGTACTGCAGAAAAATCCTCTCCCAGTCTTCCTGCCAGCACACTGTTAGGGATGACAAGCATGCAGTTATCTGATAGAGCAGATATTTGTTCCAAAAGACGATTTTCATTTCAAAGACAAAACATGAAAAGAGCTTACTTGTGGGGAAACCAAATACTGTATTCTCCTCTTGATAAATCAAGCTTTAGAGAAATAATGCCAAAGAGAGCAGTATTCTGAAAAGAACTTCTGTAGCTCTTTTCATGCTTTTTCAGCTACTCAGCTGGCTTAACTCTGCCAACTAATAATCTTGTGTTTTGCTAAGATGTGTTGAGAAAGAGTTTATTTGCAAATAATTATTTAGTGATAAGGATGCATGTCTGTTTGCTTTTAAACAGTTCTTACAAAGCTAATTAGGGGGTTTATCATAGAACACAGGGTTCTATATGGTTTATACCTTAAGCTGCTAATTATGGGATTTTCAATAACATCTCTTTCCTTTGCAGAGAACTAAGACAGTATTACTAGACAATAAAAGCCCTGTTTCAGTGAAAAAGGTGAAATTTCTTCATGTCACAGTCTTGTCAGCTCTCCTCCTTGCTGAATTTACATAAAAGTAACCAAGTATGAGTAATAACAGACAGGAGAGGGAAACATCTTCATACCCTCTGAGACCAGGGACTAACACAATAGTCCTTTTATACTCTGCAAAGACATCTTTGCTATTTGGCCACAGACCTCCAGATACACTGTCTAATTACAGTTAGCAAGCAGCATGCCCTTGACACAACACAGAATAAATATAACCTGTCCTTTCAAGTGTGTCACTGTGCTCAACACTTATTTTATGTCTTCACACTACTAATCAGACCTTACACAAAGAAACTTAACCATGTCTGTACCCACAAAAATTAAATAGTATCATATTGAATGCTACTTCATTTTAGCAGGACATCAAGAGGGATTTACACCAAATCGCTACCATCCAGCTATGTTAACTGAGGGTTTGCCTCACTCACAGATCTTCCTTGGGGCATAATAATTACCTGCATGCTTTATTTCACTGCCAGTCTTTTATACAAGTGCAAATATGGAGTGTCCATCCAGTCTCAAAGATAAGTTAAAGGTAGACTGTAGAGAAAATTAATCATAAGCATATCAGGACCTTACTGGGATGCAGCCCAATTAAATTCAATACACACATCCACTGTGGAGGCCATTAATAAGCTGCTAAAAATGTCTGTATGTCCCTGCTGGGCTTTATATGAAATTTTGCCCCTATAATGAACTCTGCAGGCTTTACAGGTGGGATTTTCAGAAGTGTTCAACACTGATCCAGATCCAGTCTCCTTGAAGTCAGCAGGAATTTAAACCATCAGTGTTAGGGGGGAGGTAGGAAAAGGTCAGCCTTGACTGCTTTTCAAAATCCCACCCCACCAGTCTGCTTAAGCCCCATGCAACTCTGAGGGGAGAGAAGTTTTGCTGTATTTATAGCACAGAGTAAGGAGTCTTTGTATACAATAAGCATCAGATTATGTGCTGCAGAAGCATAGAATATTTTTGCATTGTTTATCTGTCAAAAGAACCAACCTTCAAAGCAATACATAAGCCTAAGTAAATAAACCAATCATTCCCACCCAGGGAGGGTAACTGCGCTCACTTGTAGAGCCTAGAGACCCAATACAGCTATTGATCTGGTCCCTTAAACAGAAAAACTATCAAAAACCAGAGTTGTACACAAGATTAAAAGGCTGAAAAAAAAATTAATAGCAAAAGGCCCTGATATTTTGAAAACTGCTTGTTAGGATCAAACTCTCTGATAGACCATGGGAATTCAGAGGAAGTAATAGCAGTTCCACTAGTAGGTTGTTGATTCAGACTTCAAATAATTATAAATTCATAATTAATTATGAAGTGCTGCCCCTTGCTCTGCTTTCCTGTGGCCTGAGGAAGAGACAGATTCTCAAAGCTCAGAGCCAATTTCCATTTTATTTTTAGCCAGTCAATCTCACAAAAGGTCTTACCTACAACTTGGGGACTTGCTCTTTTATATTCCATTCATGTATAGGCTAATCAGCTGGTGCAGTGATCTGTGACACTTAAATAGGAAAGATGCATACAAAAAGCAAAGGCAGAGCAGAAGGGACCCAAATACTCTGCCAGGACCATGGCAAGGGCAAAGCAAGAAGGGTGTCCACACTCAGCAGCTCCTGCCGCTATTGTGCACTGAGAAATGGGAGCAGTCCATGCCCATGGATGAAGGAGGATGTGGCAGGAGACTGTGGGGTGGAAAGCCACAGATTGCCAGGGTGTCCTGCAGAGATGGATGCTCATGACCTTGTTTCTCCCAGAAGCATCCAGCTCTAGTTGGGAAGTGAAGGACTCTTGCTCCGTGGTGCAAACCTGATGCACTAAGAGTCAAATCTTCAGAGGATGCTCATAGAATCATAGAATGGTTTTGGGTTGGAAGGGACACTGTCGCCCTGGTTTTTCTACTGTTCTGTGTTTTTACTTTTGTAGTCCAGATGTCGCACTCAGACACGAAAAAGCCACGCAGACACCTCGCCAGGTGGGAGCAAGAAAAAGAGAAGAGACCCGGGGCGAAAACCCCGAACTTTATTTTATATGTTCCTAAGAACCACCGTGGATTGGAGGGAGAAATTACCACCCCTCAATCACACTGGTCAAAGGAAACATCCATCAAATGTCTCCGCCTAGGAGAATGGAATGAAAACAATAAAGTACAGTTAACAAAACATGACCATGTTTACAGAAAGTGCGTGAGAACTTCTACTACAAAAGTAAAAACACAGAACAGTAGAAAAACCAGGGTGACAGGACACCTTCCACTAGACCAGGCTGTTTAGAACCTCATCTAGCCTGGCCTTGATGGGTCTTCTGTCCTTGCACCTAAGCCACACCAGGAATGGCAAAATTTTTGTTTCTCTCTGCTGAGTTTCTAGCTCTCTGAGCTTAAGAGCATTCCACATTAGTGTTGGTTTTTTATGTTTATTTATTTTCTAACCTTTCCACTAGTATACATGTCATTAAGAAGCAGTATCTGTGAGGAAAAGGGGTGGTATATGCAGGTCAGCAGATTGAAATCATCTTTTGTTTCGGTAATTATTGAAGGATGGAGTGGTTATAACAGTTTTTGCTTACAATTACAAAATCAACATACAGTATCTAAATAACATGAAAAACTTTCAGTATCCAGTAAGCATTGATCTCTAATTCATTAAGTTTATTCACTTCAGGACATAAATTAGTATAATTCTGAAGAAGGATAAAGTGGTTGGGGTAAGTAACACCTTGGATGAGTGCTGAGAATGAAGAAATGGGCATTCATTTGCTAGGTCTGCCTCCACTTTCCTGCGTAATCTCAAGAAAATCACTTATCTTGTTTTAATTTTCAATTTTAAAAGGAATATATGGAGCTTCTCATGCTTGCCTGGTCTTCAGAGTATAAATTGTCTTTAAACATATGTATGTACAGCACTAACCACAACATAGTCCTGGTCCCTATCTGAGCTGGTGGCTGTTATCATAAGAAAAATCAGTAAATAAATCATGATGTGTAAGAAAGCCATGTGGTCTGAATCCAATGGCACGTGACCAGAAGATGGTAATATTCAAACCAGAGGACTGAGGCAAACGTCCTTATGGGTAATACACATCACAGTTCCCCCAGGTTACCCCTACCTCCTTCTGTCAGCGATACGAAACCTCTACAACCGGCTGAAATCACCTTCTGAGCCAGGAGTAGGAGTAGGTAATTTAGTTTCCATGGTAATGCAGTTCTGGACCATTCTTAAACAGAAGCTGTCAAGTATGACAAATGGTAGGTGCTGATTTTTTTATGTGAACAGCTATTCACTATGAATTGAAATGAGATTGCCAAATTCACTTTCTTTGGGACTGGAGCTAGGGTCAAAAGCTATTGTTACGTTCAAGCCATAGACCAAAACTAGCACTTTAGACACCCATCTCTAGATGCAATATAGAAATTTTTAAGTCATAGAATAAAAAGGAATGACTCAATATCAGAGTTGTCAAATAGATGAGACAGAATTACATCAAGCAATTCTAAAATGCTCTGTAGCCGTGAATTAAAGGAAACATATGACAAATGACTCTTATTCATGCCCTCATGGGGAAGAAATTCTGTTTTAAGCATTGCTGAATGTTGTGCAGTTGCTATTATATATGTGTATATATGGAATCTGCATTAGGAAAAACACATTAAATGATAAGGGCTTGAATTCGACTAATTTTCTTCCATGAGCCACCACTGTATAATATGCCTCAGTCGGTTTTGCACTCTGCTAATCTCCCCAAACAGTAAGTAATTGGTCTTGGAAAATGCTGTAAAACTGTAATTAGTAAAATGACAAATAAAAGAGGAAAAGGCCTTTTTATTTTAGTCTTGTTTTCCTTCAGAATGAAGCAGTAGGAAGAAAGGTTGCCAGATCAACTGTTATTTAACATCATCTCTGCCATAAAAGCAGCCCAAAAAGCAATTCACTTTTGTCCAGGCTGGGGAAATGGGGGGGGGATGGTCCCGCCACTTACCACCCAGCTGAAGGTGGATTAGTAGGGTGCTGCAGGACTGCCTGTAGTGGCTGCATGGCTGGGGCTGGATGGGCTCCCCAAAACTGCCCCAGCAACCCCAGCAGCCAGATGGCATCGAAGAGCCATGAGGATTTACGTACTGGTCCATCAAGAGCTATCTGTGGCCTGTCTGTGAACCAGCAGGTTCTGCATGGCAAACCCATGGAAAAGTGACTCCTAGAAAGGTTCTTCTTCATTTCAGTGATTCTTCCCACTTGCAATGTTACCTTTGACAAACATGAAGGGAATAAAACATTGTAAGCATTGGGAGAGGAAAAAAGTGAGGCATTCCCAGCTCATTCAATGTTGGAAGGAGAAGAAACAGAGCTGAGAGCATTGTGAAAAAAAAAAACATTTTCTGCCTTTATAGCACCCTTACAAACCCTGGTACTCAAAGCCTTTTGTAAGCGTTCATCAAGTTGTGCATTAAAAGGGTAGTTCTCCCTGACAAAACCTATCCTCTGTTTCTTCTCTGTGAAATGCCTGGAATAAAGAGTGCTCACCCATTGTTTGTATTTTAGGCATTTACACAGACAGAGCTGATAGCACCTGGAATTGAGAGATGGGCAGGTGAATGGGTTTGTTTGGGGTGACACTGGGAGTGGCTTTCAGAGGCAGGGAGAGAAAATCTGGGCACAAAATGGGCACAGTGGCTCTCCTGACCCACCCCAGAGCAGATATGGGCTCAGTACACCCATGAGAGCCTGCCAACTCACCCCAGCAGCACCTGATCCTGCACCGTGATCCCTCCAGCCTGCCAAGACTGGCAGCCTGCTGCCCGTGCCCTGCCAGTACCCGCCCTGGATGTTCCCTGGATACACTTCAGCGCTCATTTATGACTCCCAGAAAGCAGTGGCAGGTCTCATGGGAGACCTGGACACTATTGCAGTGAAGTGGTGCACTTGTTATGAGCTGCAATGAGCAGTGATTCCCCAAAAGCCGACTGTCAGTCTCAGTTGAGCGGTCTAGCAGATAGCTAGAGCTGAAAGGGAAGTTGTTTCATCCTTGCAGTGCTAAGGAAATGAGTGATGGCTTTGGGTCTCAACCCAACAACTTCCTTAGGGATCACCCTGACCAGAGGTGGCCAGAATTTAAAGTACATAATATTATTTCAGAGCAGGTTGTTACTATTATTTAGCAACTAATGTCTGCAAAGAGCAGAAAGTTTTTAGCTGGCTGTGTCAGCACCAGACAGTCATGAGTTCTGTATAAACTGACATCTAGGAGGCAAGAAATGTGTGGATTACACCACTGGCAGGGAGTTTAACACACATGAACTAATAACAGATATTAAGAGACAGGACTTCCTAAATTGCACTGGAGCCACTGCAGGTCTTAATGGCTTCTGCAAGGAATTCCAGAACGTGTTGTCACTGGCATACCAGGTTAGTATTAGTCAAGCCTTCTTCAGATAACTCACACTGACACAAAATGTTGTGCAATCTTTAGTTTTCCTCTTTTTAGAAGTGGAGACTTTGTTTTCATCCTAATGCTATGGTTAAAAATGGGCTGCCTGTGCCCCTGCGTGCCACAGACACTTGGGAAGTGCTGAACAGGTAACTGGGGAAAGCAATTACAGCCCACCATGTAACTCCTTCCCTGCACACAAAGAGGGAATATTTGTGGCCTGCTGACACATAGCACTTCAGAAAGTCAGGAAAATTTGTAGGACAGTGAGTAGATGCTAGAAATCTTTGCCGAGGAACCTTATTGACTATCACGAGTTTCTCCTCTATGAAATGTTCTTATAACTTCATCTCCCTTGCCTCATCTAGACAGCTTTCTGCAAGAAAAAGGGAGCGGTAGAAAGCTGCACACTGCTTTTCTTAGTGGTCTTTTTCATTTAACTTAGCCACTGGGCTTTATAACGCAGCCTGCCTGGGACAATGCATTAATAGTCTCATTCTACCAGTGTGACAGAACAACAAAGACACCAGTATGTGCTGAAATATGCACTCCCCTTGCTAAGCCTGTAATCCCAGCTTTGATACTTTTTTGTTTAAGCTATCAGCACAAACCTAGTGAGAATGAATCGGAAATTGCATGCTTAATTTCGTCTTCGGCTTTACTCCCGTCTTTGATTGGAGACTGCAGAAAAAGGGCTGAGGGAAGCTCATGGCTTCCTCCACAGATGATGTTAAAGGACAGTTTGTCATACACAGTAGCCTCCATTTTCTTGGTCATAACCACAAAATCCCTCCTGTCCTTCCTGTAATTTCCTCAAGAAGGACATCAAAAGTGCAGATACATTTCCCGAATTTGGGCTGCTGCTGCCATTCTGCTCTAAACCTGCTGTGTCACCTGCTGTCATCTTTCCTCCAGCTGCAAACAAATCTTTGAGTTATGGTCCCAAAATGGGTGACCCAGATGTGAGACTCAATGCAGAGGGGTTTCAGTGCCCTTGCTCACAGCACCACCTCTAGGGATCTCCTCTGCCACCATCCTCCAGACTAGGAGTCAGTGTGCCCTTGCTCATTTGCCTGATATTCACCTAGGGGACGCTGCCACTGCTGCAGCTGAGAGCATCCATCAAGATCTCCCATTGCTTTGATAGACCTTCAAGGACTACAGCTGCCATTTTCCATTCTTTGCTGTTTAGAAGCTGTTTGCTAACTTTTTAATGAACTTCCGATGCTAATCACGCAGTCCCCACCTTCTCTGACTCTGCAGGATGCCAGAAGATGGACAGAGGGTCATAGCCCCAGAGGTGGTTAATCGGCACCTGTGTGAGACCCTCTGGCCAGCTCATAGCACCCTGATTGAGTGAGTTAAGCCTGAGGTGAACCAATTACTGTAAAAATGAAAGAGATCATGTGGAAAGAAGGGTTAAAGGCTGAACAGTGCACAGCTTTACTGCAGAGGGAAGAAGAAAGGGTGGAAAACGCAGACCCAGGGGACCAAGGGGCTGTAAAATCTGATCATTCTTCTGCTTCAAGGACATTCACATTGCAAGGTAAGGAAAAGCAACCAACACCAATCTGGGCAAGGAAACTTACATTCAAAGCGTATGTGAGCTTATCTCCCTGCTAAGGTCAACAGAAAATTCCCATTGAGCTCACGAGGGCTTGGATTTTCAATTAATGCAAGGCGACTGGACTTGATGTGCAGTTATGAAGCACTTGTAATTATTAATTTATCTCTTCTCTGACTTCTAGTTGACTTCTGAAGGGAGATAATATAGCATAGCTTAAGACTGAATGTATATTTGTACTTTAAAACACCATTCTCAGTGATAAAAGCTCATGAATTGACATACCATACTCCTCTGGGCCAGTTTAAGAAGCAGCATGAAAATAATCTTACTGGACACATAAAAACAAACTGTGAGTCTGGATGCTTGAATCTAGTTACTGTACCATTTTACTTATTGTTAACGTAAAACCTTTTTCTGGTGTTAATTCATAATTGTAACACTCTTTCCAAAGACAAAATGCTAGGAGTTAGTTTTTTCCAATCTTTTAAAAATTTTGTTTTACAAGCAAGATTCAAATAGTTTGCACCTGCTGTTTCTAGGACCCTGAGAAGCTGCAAAACTCCCAGTGTCTCAGCAAGTTGCTTTTTACAGCAACACTGTTGAGTATTCAGAAATTAGTTGTTTGTCTCTTCCTCCCCTTGTTTTTTAAATCCTTACTTAAGTATTAAACTCCTGTGAACATTTGTGCTTATGCTTTCAGAGTTACAGAAGTCACTGGGTGCTACAATAAAAGACCAACTGTTCTAGCACAGAAAGCTCCATACAGAGCTACAAGCAAAGAACAGTTTTCTTCCTCTTTGCAACAAATCACTTGATGCTAAATACAAAAACGATAGAGGTACGAAGGTTCCCTGGAAATCAGTGTGACCTCGAAAGCAAGATTACTAGAAAATTACCGGAATATGCAATATTTTCAAAGTTGAACTATGAATATTGTCAAAGGCCAAAGAGATACCTGAGGAAGCAGCTAAGCACAAAGACATTCTAGGGTATCAGCCACCGAGGCTGGAGGTAGCCAAAAGTGGAGGTGCAGGCTCAGGACAGGAGAAGTCAGAGGGAAAAGCAAGTGCTGGAGATAGCCCGACCAATAACCCACACAATGGCAAGCACATTTGGCACTGCTGATAAGTTGAGCCAAGCAGATGGAGATCAGAAAACAATGCTCCAGAAGGCTGGGAGGTGATGTTCAGATAAAAGCCTGTCAGCTGTGTCACAGGGTGAACACAGGTAAGGGTTTGGCAGCACTGTTTTGGATCACTTCAAGGAAAAATAGTGAGAAATTGGGACAGCCAGGTAAAAAATATTCTGCAGGTAAGTAGGAGCAGATCTCAGAGCAGATCAGCCAGATCTTGGTCACAAGCAAGAGAAGAGGAACCACTCTCTGACACCAGTTGGTGAAAGCCCCATCAGCTTTAAGTAGTTGCCCAAGTGTACAGGGAAGGAAGAGAAGGTGTTAGAGCATGAAAAACTGAGAAGATGGTAATTTATTCAACTTAAAACCTGCTTTTTTTCTGCAGCATTCCTCACACAGATATTAAGCACTAGAGAAATATAAACCATTACCTCTTTTTATAGGTGAGACCTTTGCACATAGGAAGATGAAACAATTTCCCTTAAGTTACCCAGGAGCTCAGTGGCAGAGCTGGCAAATGAATTCAAGGATCACAAATCCCTAGTGTCTAGTTCAGGTTTTGAACCTCGTTCTCCATTTGCAGTTAGTTTAACAAAAGGAAAAAACTGAGCAAGTTGCTTGTAATTGTCCCAAAGTCATACATACAATCATCTTTAACATGTTTCCTACCCTTTGTTTATGCTGGTTATTCACTAGTGATCATTTGTGGTGTGAGAAGTCAATCTTACAGCATTATTTTTCTCGATACCCTGATTCAGTACCAATTTTCTTGAAAAGCTAGTAGCTAAAAAGAATGTTTATTCCCCAAATACATCAGAGTGAAATCTGTATTCTGCACAGGTTCTTTCAACCAGCCATCAGCACATATAGTTGTGAGCTAAACACTCAAAATCCAACAATTACTTGCGATGTCTGTTTTGCCATATTTAGACTATTGGGCCGAAAGATGAAGACAAAAGAAGAGGCTGTTCGTGTGCTGTAATGGGGGAAATGGAAAGCGGTTGGCAATCAGTCTAAAATACACAAAAGTTTTTCTCATATCATGCTGGAGTATGTAGGCTCTTTAGCAATGGCCCTACTCTGTAAAAAGCCACTTTAAAAGGATGTATCTTGCCTCTAATGCATTGCCTATGCTGTGCAAGAAAGCAGTTATTTAGGAAAGAAATAAAAGAAAACATCAGAACATCAGACAGTAAAATGAAAGGGCAAACTTGGGGCTCCATTCTGCCATCTAAATACTCTACCTCGTGCTATGTGAATGCCCTACAGCATTCTCCATGATCCCAGCCACCTCTCCAAAAAGGCACAGCTCCTCTCACGGGTTCTGTGCTTTCTGTGTATACAGTGCCTTCATCACATCTGGGACTTTAAAGGCCTGATCCAAAGCCCATTGATTTTATTTCAATGTCCCGAGTCAAGTCTGGAATAAACGCATTCAAACATTTTTTTTTGCTTCACCTTGTATTTCACGCATGCTCTGCCCACCAGCCAGACTAAAAATCACAGACTGCTGCCTGTAACACTAATATTTTGTCCACAGAACAAATGCTATCTATCTTCATTGTCTCCACAGAAAAAGTTTTGATTTTTCCATTTCTTCTACAAACAAAATGAACATATAATTTATGTTTGTGAGCAAAGTGATTTTATGGTATTTCTCTTTGTTGACAGAATGATTGGAATAAAATTACATTCTGTTGACAAAAAATGTGATGAAATGTCGCTTGTGCATGTTAGGAACAGAAGAGTTTGACAAAAAACACAGTTTGCCTATGGGACATAGCAAACGTTTTAACAAAATGAATTCTGTCTCTTATTTGTCCTAGGAATGACATGAGAAGTTTTTCCAAACCCACTATGTCAAAATAAAATATAAAAATTTTACCTACAAAAAGATTAAACACCGCTTTTATAGAACCCATTCCTTCTAGTGCTTTAAGCCATATTTCTCTAGGTCACAACTCTTTTTTCCAGAATTCAGTAATTTTTAATAGAGATATGTGGGATCTACATGTTTTGGTACATATCCATCCTACATACCACTGTTAATTAACAGTAGTAGACTTTCACATTTTTCTATATTTTTGGTAAATTGGACAATGGAGTAGAACTTTGTGATTTTCAGGAATACTAGATATGTTTAAAGATAACAGTGTTTGTTCTTGGAAGTCATCAGGCCTCTGACAGCAGCACGAGTATTCACATAATTTAATTCTTTCAGAGCCTAAGCAACAGTCTGACAGCATCTGGGAAATGTGTGCCAAGCTATTTTCTCTTTGAACTTTGATGCCTGACATCTTTACATGGACATGAGCTCATATGAGGATGGACAGAAAGGGAGGGAAATCTCTCTTTGGTAGGCTCAAGTGAATGAGCTTAGACAAGGCTGATTTACCCTTGGTAGCAGAGGGCCTTTAGGTTAAAAGAAATTTGATGGCTCTACAGGGAGTGGGATATAAAAGCACAAGACTCAGAACAAAGGGAATAGACTTAAGTCACCAGCATGAAATGGTTCAGCACAAAGAAAAAAAGAACTGCTACGAAAGGTTAAAGTGCAAAAGAACAAAAGCAAAGGTCAAACAAAATTATGTAAGCATCAACACATCAACAACAAATAAAACGAAAAGTAAAACTTGCAGCATAAACAGAGCCATATGCATTGATCCTTCCTTTCTTGCTGATCTTTATCAGGCTCGAAGGCTATAAATCAGTCCAGGACAAGTGACTGCTCCTGGCCAGGGTGATGGTAAAGAGCATGAGCTTAGCTACAGAGCTGGTGTGTGGGACAAGCTCGAGGGACAGACTTGTCTAGTTTGGTCCCTGAGATGTGCATAAAAGGTTGCCAGTGCTCCCAGGGCTCAGGCAGGCAGTGAAAGAAGTTGCCTTTCCTTCCAGACAGATAAAAATGAAAGAAAAACATTGTAATCCCATTAGCACTGGTGGATTTCTGTCTGATCTTCCATCATGCAGAGGAATACCATCCCCACTGAAAGCCCTGGGATTTTGGCCATACCCCACAGCATATCAGCTAGTTAGGGCATGAAGCACCCTTAAATTCATTAAATTCCCCTGTGGCTATGTGAGGAGATACAGAAAGGACACAGAAAGAGTCTGGTGAGGTCCCACAGTGCAGGCACACTTTCAATGTTCACAAATTTGAGCTTTTCAAGTCACTGGGGCTTCACACAATCAGAAGGACTGCAGACATGAATTCTGGACTTTAACATCATGGGCTAAAGAAATCTGTGATCTTGGGGCCACGAAAGACCTTGTCAGACTTGCTTCTGGCATTCCAAGGTCATGGTAAGGTAAATGATGTTTAGTTCAACTGTATATGGGTAAAGATTTGGAGGAGACCCATCTTGTTATGGATTGGCCCGTCTGTACAAATATTAACATAAAAGCAGTGATAGGCATTTACATTTATCAGCAAATGTCTCTTAGAGCTAAAAATGTAATTAATTGCACTGCTTGCACTGAGGCTGTTGTTCTTTTCTTCCCTCCCTCTCTCCTCCAGCCCCCCCCAACAGTGAAAAGAAGGGAGCTAATGTGGTAAATGTTTTTTTCCCCCTGATTTTTCCCTTACAAAAGAATAAATGATATTAAAAGCTAAGACATGTTCAAACATAATCAACACACACATACATTCTAAAGAAAATAGCAGATTAAATGCAAAGCCTATGCTAATGCATCATCCAGGTTGAGATTTTAATTGCAAAAAGTCAGGAAATGTAAAGTTATGGTTCTCGCAGTAATCATCACTCAGCCCCTTGAACACAGGTAGGATTTGTATTCCAGGCAGTGTGTGGTGTTAGCTCGAACACCAGCGTACATATGCATTCTCTGCCTTCATTACAGTTGCTGGGGGAACCATAATTCTGCATTTGCTGACTTTTGCTCAATTAATTTTTCTCCTTATTGCTGTGCTAAAAGATTCTTGCATTTAATTTCGCTGCCTTAAAAAAAACAAACACGTAAAACAATGAAAAGAAACTGGAAATTTCCATCACATATTAAATTAAGGAGATAATCCATTCTGTCTCTTCATCTTAAGGCTCGTGTAGGACCATGCAGTCATTTTAGAGCACAGGTACATGAATAATAATAATAGCAACAGTTATAATAGTTAATAATAATTACAATAAATGCACATACCTGGAGCTTCACCTCATTGTGAAGTGAGTGCAAAAAGGTCAGGGAACTGGCGTGCTCCGGACAATGCCTTTTTTCAACCTACTGTGGTAACTACTTATATTGCACTTCTTTGCAACGGAGGCCATGCTGAGGTCCCATGTTCCCACTGAGGCTGTCTCAGATGTGTTTCACTACAAAAGCAAATTCTGTGCCCCCACAACCTGCTCAGTGCTTCAGTACCTCTGAGGATAATTCTGTTTGTAATCCTCCAACTACATGCTGGTGGTGGGATATACCTTCCTGGAAATCTGCCTGGTCAATCTGCAGGAGCAGCCATAAAGTAATTAATTCTAGTGATCTGAGAAATCATTTGGAAAACAATGCTTAGAGTATGTTTTTTCCTATTTTGTAACAAAGGAGTCATCAATCTCAGCTTCTCCTCTGATATATATTTGAAGGCACACTTGCAGACACACTAAGTAAGCCTCACTGGCATTATTGGCGTGGTCTTTTTGTACCAGCAGGAGCACCACACCATGGTGACTTGTCCTTACCCACCTTTCACCCTCCTCTGGGCTCCTGAAATGTGCCCACAAGGATGTATTGGATGTTTCA
Source organism: Eulacestoma nigropectus (assembly GCA_013397775.1). Lineage (NCBI taxonomy): Eukaryota > Metazoa > Chordata > Aves > Passeriformes > Eulacestoma > Eulacestoma nigropectus. The sequence goes on along the minus strand of VZTE01005309.1, from coordinate 360,546 downwards.
AGGTCAGATTTCCAAAGTGGCTGAAGGACATGAAGATGAATACAAACCCACTCAGAGTTTAAGTAACTGAGCACTTGGGTAAATCCCACTAATCCCACCTTTCTTTTGAAGCTCATAGGCATATAAAATCTATTCCTAGGAAAAACCATCCCCCAGAAGTCACCATTCTCATGCAAACTGTCATGCCAGGGGTTCTCTTTTTCTCATAGCAGTGGGTCTGCTGGTCAGACAAATCCATTAGCCCTAGCTAAAACAGCCCTCACTCAGAAGATGTATATATATGTCTCCTGAGCTAAGATATCAGTATTGTCTCTCTTTGATAAATATTGGCATTTGCTTCTAAAATTATTCCAGATTTTACAGTTTTATGTTAGCTAATGTGCAAATGGGAAACACAGGTGCCTCCTGTCCTCTGTAATGTCTCTTATAAATTCTCCTCTCATGATGGAAAGAGTAGGATTTGTGCTGTTAGACTGGCACATAGCCACAGGTGAGCACTGGCCTCTGATTTATAGAGCTATCAGACATCCATGGTGTGTTCACGTGCTATGTTTATTGCAGACAAATACGGGGGGTTTTACCTTGCAGATACCTGAAATATTTTCTAAATACAGCTCTCAGTAGTACTTACTTGTTAAGAAGAAGGGGAGTCACAAATTTCTCACTGAAAAATTGCACTTTTCAAAAATATAAGCAAATCTTGGCAGAAACTTCATGTAGGTTTTCCAGCATCTCTTTCCCCCCCTCAAAAAAAAAAAAAACAAGTTAAAAACTACTACTTTTTGTTATTCAGATCTTTCCTCCTTCCTCTTTTGCATTTTTTTATCATAAAGAGAAGGGAAACAGAATTTTTAAGAAGGCAGAGAAAGAATTACGGAGAAAAATTCCCATGGACTTTTTAAAAATCCAAGTTTGGGGCTTTTCTGCTCCTCCCCTGAAACACGTTAATTTGGTTGAACTGTAAGCCTCTAGGTCAGCCTGTTCTTTGGACTTTGAAAGCAAAGAGCATATCCAGCCAGAGGTAAGAATCCAAGGTTTCTGGCAGAAAACAGCATCAGACAGAACAGATGGCAGCTCCTGATCATGTCAGAAAGAAGAAATGTTGTTGCCAACAGTGCAAAGAGTTCATTCAGCTCTATTTTATGCTTTTTGCCAATTTTCCCAAACCGTAGTCAAAAGAGTCCAAATTCTCTGTGAAGTAGTGTCAAATCTATGGTTGATCCACAGCATTGTACAACTCCTTTCACTCATTTCAAATAAAAGCATGATGGTCACACAACAAAAAATTAACAGAGGACCCCTGATCTAAAAGATGCAGGAATCTTTGCTTTCAGGGGCATGCAACATCCGAATAAGACAGTGAGCCAGGGAAATAGGTCTAACATAGGTCATGAAGAGAAACACTGGTTAGCAGTCATGCAGACTTTAGACATAGTGCCATAAAGGGCTCATTTCAGTGGTAAGGGGCCCCCCACAGAGGACCCAGGGCAGTTCCATCACATCAAGGAACAAGTGTCACCTTCTTGCTCTCCCCACTGAGGAAGCAAGCTGAATTAGCTGAAATATGTCACCAAATAGAAAATCTAGATTGTAAATGGAGTTGAGCAAGCAGGATTTCGGGAAGTCCTACAAGAATCAGCTCTTATAAATATCCATGGTCGTTTGAGAGGACCACTAGCAGCCTTAGGGCTATTAAAGAAGAGATTATGAAAATCAGTATTAGGTGCTACCTGGAATATGGTGCTTGCCTAGTGCTTTGTAGCTCAAAAGAAGGAGGCAGCAAAAAAAGGAATAAAGATTCCAGAGGTGCAAGATGAGTGAGAAGAGGAGGCTGTAGGCAAGGTGGTCACTCAGGCTGGGTGCACCCAGGAGGAGGCAAACACCAGGGGCACATGACGAATGTGCAATAAATCAATAGGGGAGGGCAGCGAACAAGTCGTGTTTGATATTCTCAGGACAGTACAAGATTTTCACCAAAAGCAAATGAAAGTCACTAATCACTAACCACAACACTGTAGACAACTTATCACAGCTGGTGCATTGAAGGGTTCCCAAAAAGGTGACTCGGGTAATACATATTCCCATGTTAAGAGGGGGAAAGATATAGGAGACACCAGCCAGCTCCTTCAGCAACCCCTTTATGAATAAATTCTTTCTCTTACTAGTGATGGTACCTATTTTTATTTAAAATAGGCTGTCCAAGGACAGGCAGTGCATACCTGCGGTGAAGTAAAGTTATTTGGAAACTTTCCTATCCAATTTCTGCTTCAGATTTCACTTCGAAAATCTAGCAATGCAAAAAGAAACAAAAGCGTCCCACAGAATGATACCAAAGGACAAAGTTATTTTGGGAATACAATTTTAATCAGTGCAGTACCAGCATTTAAATCTGCTGCCGTACTGACATCAGTGGGGAAAAAAAATAATTAAAAACAAGGAGTCCAGAGGGACTGGCAGTTTTGGAAATTAATCTACACCTGTGTCACCTTAGCATGGGATTACTGCAACTCACTCTTGATGCAGAAATTGTGGGGGGAGCAAGAGCTGCCAGCTGGCTTATTAGGATGAGTTTCACAGTGAGTGACACCTCTGCTCTGTGATGGGTAATGGCTAACAACTGATTTCCATCTGACTCCCTGCATTAGAGACTCAGCAAATTAGTCAGCTCACTTTTTATTTTCACGTGAGTCCATGGTGTCCAGATTACTGCGCTGAGAAGGCAAATGAAATCAACAGAATCTCTGTTCCCAAACAGATTTCCTATCAAAACAGAGAGGCAAGGGAACAGAAAGGGTACAGCAAACAAGGGTGACCGCTCACCAGAAATGGGTGATGTGCTGAGTACACCTCCTTGTCACCAAGGGACAGGAAACCAGTTCCTCCGAAGAACACTACTACCTTATCTGTGTGTCCCCAGTGTTTCCCTGCCCCAGGGACAGGCAACCTGCCAGGCTATGGCTAAACTTGGAGCCAGAGCAATGGGCAGATATTGCGGAGAACATCCTTTGGCTCTCCAGGTGGGGACATATCCCTTCAAAAGCATCTCCCATCCCACACCAGCCCCCTGCTCCCCACCAACCCCCAGGGAGGGAGCAGCCACCATTCTAGTCAGGCTAGAGGGATCCACAAGAATCACTTGGACATTGAACCTGCAAAAGTAGTACTACACTGCAGTGTAGGCAGCTCAGGAACTGACAATCACAGCCTTTGCTACCATGTGTGCTGATGCGTCTTAATCAGCTATGCAAATCAGGACAGTGCTTGGGTAAACTCTACTTGCCTAAAATACTGGCTTTCCAGAAGATAAAAATCCCTTTGAAAGCATGAGGACACTCATACTTGTTAGAAGAAATTTCTCGTTTCTTATTGTTGCATGTTGCGAGGAAAGGAATTCTTTATCCTTCTTCCTTTATGTTTTTTTCCTTTATCCTCATCCCGTAACTCTGAAGTAAAATCTTGGTGATGTTTTCCAACCAAAATCTGCTGTTCACTGGTATTTCAAATAAATTGGATTTCAAACTGAGACCGAATACCCCCATCCTAGAATTTCTTAAAATTTTCAAATCTTTTCTTTGACACTTCAAAATGAAACATTTCTCTATAAAATCCTTCTAAGGCATCTACCCAATTCTGAAAGGCTTGAAAAACCACAGGTGAAATAAAAAGTTGCACTTTGAATAATAAAAAAATATAATAATATTGCAGCAAAACCAATTTTTCCATCCAATTTTTCAGCAGGGTCATCACTCAATCCTGGGATATGGCTATATTTTCTTTAGGGCATAAAAGAGCTGAGCAGTATCTGCTAGAAGCAAGGTGACAAAGTAATACCACCTCTGTGAGTGAAATGAGCCGTGTCAGTAGAAGTGTAGTCTGAGCCCTAAAAACTCCTGCCAGAAGAGCTGTAGCACTTTGGGTCCTTACAGCACACGGCAGCCTGGATGCACTCAGCGCATCCCCCAGCACAGGCAGGTGATGGGAACACACATCATTGTGTGAGCAGTCAGGTGAACCACCACTGTAGCTGATAGGAGCAATGCTGTGTCCCCAGCGGTTTGTTTCAGTGCTCTGCTGGCCCTGAAGGGCTCTGCTGCCCAGGTAGAGAGCAGTACTCAAGCTCACCAGTAGGTTTTTCTTCTTGGAGAGATGCAAACATCTACAAACCCAACCTCCACTGACAAAATGCTCTTGCACAGACCAGTTCACAGTCCCCTTTCCCCAGTGGGAGAATTGGAGGCATTTATGTGTCTGCAGGACCCTTGGAGATGTAATTGCAAGAGGCCACCTTGCTGCCAAGTACAATATTGCTGCAGCCAATAATCATACTCGGGCAGTTTTTAACTGAGCTCATGGTAATTTCAAGCAAAAACCTGTCTTCACAATCCCTCTGGATGATAAGGGAAAGGTGGAGACAGCAAAGCTAAGACAGCTGGTGGAGGTGACAGAACAACCTGCAAGCAGGGCCACCATCAAGGAGCTCCAAGCTCCCAGCCCTGCTGCTGGCCAGGCTGCCCTGAGCCCCGGGTCAGCGGTGGGAGAGCAGAGCCACTGAACACCCACACACTATTCATAACTTCTCACACAACTGCTTTTGTGAAACAAGGAAAATCTCCACTACCCTGATTCTAGGGATATGAATCAGGCAGGTTTCAGGGGATGGACAGGTTTTTTAACTCAATTTTTCTTAAGCTAAAAGCTTCTCCAGAGGGTGTTTGAGTATTCAACCATCTTTTATCTAGTGCTTTCATACATCTGTATGAAATAAAATATAATATAATATAATATATATATATCATTATATATGATATATAAACCAAAGATTGGCAGAAAATGGCAACTGTTTTAAGCCTTTGGCTTATAGTGTATATGGAGAAGCCGAAGAGGAGAGCCAGTGGTTTTCCATCACCTACCGTCCCTCCATCCAGGCTGAACTCCCCAGTCCCTGATCCTTGGCACTGCCACAGCAGCTGCCAAGGAACAGACTCTGAAACTACAAACCACAGACACCTACAGACATGTGCAAACAACAGGACAGGAAAAAATCAGACAGGTACCCTTTCTGCACAAGCACATGACGCAGCTGAAAGCTGACAGAGGAGAACTCCTAAACTCTTGCCAGCATTACTTACAACTCACAGGCACCTGGATAGCTGTTACCAATCTGGTTGCCTTTATGTGAACTACTGCTAAATAACCCCACAAGTACCAGCTAACACCAGAGATTTCACATGCCATTTGAACAGAAGAGGCTCAATAGTCAACCAGCAGAGCTGAAGAAAAGCAAATCACCGAGTCAGTTTACTACCAATGAGCTCTATTAAGTGACTGTAATGTAGTTCATAGCCCCCGAGTAGTCACTGTCCCTCACTAATCTAATGGCAGTATTGACAAAGATCATTTACACAGCTTCCCTTAAAGGTTACCACTATTTGTCAGGACTCTCTGTGCTCAGGATGTGCGTGTGGCTCTCGTTTGCATCCCAGGCCTGCCCACCCTCATAGCAGAGCCGCAATCCCAGGTGGCACAGACTCCTCTACAAAGTCATGCTGCTGCAGCCGGGCGCCGGGTGTGCACATCCTCTAAACATCTGCTAGGGATTAACAGAGACAGCACAAACCTATCCTAAGGGCTGAACTACTGCAGAGAAATAGGCTGCTTGACAGCAGTACCTTGCCACCAGGTATCAGTTAATCTGCATTAAGCCTACCCAGCTGTTTCTCGTGGTCAGTGGACATACTCCCCTAATGCTCAGCCATATCATAGAGTTGTAGTTTTATGTCCTTGATCATTAAGTGCAGCCACAGCTTAGTTTTACATCTTCTATGTAAAAATGAAAAACAAAAATCACTAGTCCCTCAAGCATCATCTCTCAGATTTAACTAGCAAGAACTAGCCCCTGGATTCTAAATACATGGATCTTTCTGGCTAAAATGTCTGCTTTTCAGCTCCATTCCTTCTCTGTTTTATAACGATGAACTGCATTGTGCAAACATCACTGCTCTATTTGGATAAAGTCTCATCTCAGCTCTATCTAGAAAATGAAGGAAAACCACAGCAACAAAGCCCTCCTGATGCAGATGAAAGACAAGAGCTAATGTGGACAATGGACACTTTAAACCCTCTCTGCACTTACAGTGTAAATAGATAAATCAGAGAAGCACTATTTGAAGTATAAAATTATCTTCGTCTTTTAAAAATAGCTTAAACTGCTTAAAAAAAAAAAAAAAAAGAGAAAAAAAAACCAGCTGTTGAAATTCTACTTTGCTTCCCATCTCAGTTCACAGATACAGCCAGATGCTCTAAAGGTGTTGGAGGCCACCTTTCAAGGTAGTCTCACTTCAAGAGAGGATCAAAGGATCAGGGCAGTCCTTAGGATGTAATCCCCAGCAAAGAGGGATGAGATTTAAAGAGAGGCAGTGAGGGAAGGTCTCACACCTCTGACTCTCTCCAGCCTCTCAACATTGCTCCATACTCTCCAGCGGACATATTGTTTGAGACACTTGTGTCTCTGAGCAGAAACAGGCCAGATTTGCCCTGTGTTTGGAGGTGCTTGCTGGAGGACCTGTAAAACCACTGTGTCATGGAGCTTGCTTATTCCTTCCCCCAAGCAGCTGTCATGTACCTCCTCCTGCTCAGCTCCAGGGTCACTGGCTGCTTCTGCAGCTCCAGGTCCACAGGCGACCTTGTGGCAGAGCCAAACCAGGATCTTGGCGTTCAGTGGGAAAATAATTATAAAGCAGACATGAAGTTTCAAGCTGAGTAGAGGAACTTGCCTGCCTTCCCAGTGCTGTGCATGGTGGGCATCCCTACTCACAGAGGGATCTAAACCTCTCCACGTCTTCTGCACAGCCTCAGGGAAGAGACCAGGTCCTGAAGCCACACCGCTTGTACCAGAGCCCAGCCACCTGTGATTACTTCTTCCAAATGGGTTCAGGAAGGTTATTATTTTCCCATTATTTTCACTTTTTTCTCTCCCATACTACAAGTAGCTTTAAGGGTCACACCAGAGAAACTCACTCAGACAGTGTTACTCTAGTGGGAGGCAGTCAGTGCTGATTCTGCTCCTACTGAGCAGCGCATAAGAATAGTCATTAAGTTCAGTAGAGCAAGGCCACAAAATAAAAGAAGAAAAGATTACCTCCCTTTTCCATTTTCTTCTATTAACACAGAAAAAGATACAAAAAAGAATTTCTCGCTATTCCCAGCATTTGCATAAATATGTCCTCTAATGATCGAAGCATGGATCTCTGACACAAATGCTTTTGGGCCAAATCCAACAATTAATAAAACCTTCACTGCCCAGATGAGGATTCCCACCAGAAGAAGAAATCTTCTGGTCTTACAAACTGGGACAGCTGCTGCAATGGTATCCCAACCTCCCTTCACAGAGAAAGGTTCACTGACAGCAAAACCTCTGCTCTGTGGCAAGCAACTGAGAAGCTTTTGGATACCTGGCCCCTCCAGGACCAGGGAACTGCCAGTAGGTCATTTAAGTACTGAAAACATGAGTTGAGCACAACTGAGAAAGCAGCTATTGGCTTCCAGTCACTGTAACAACCCATACCGTTTTCTTCCTGTCTAAAAAGAGGGTACTTGCCTACCAACACTACGTACTGTTTGGGCTGTTAGTTTCAGGAATATAAACACATCCACATCCCTCTCCAAATATCTTCTACCTAATCAACTAGTACATTTATAAATTATTGCACAACAGAGATGCTGAGACTGACAAATCAAAGTCTCCAAAGACAGGAAATGCAGAATTAAAGCTGGTCACTCACACGCTGTTTTGCTTCAAGTACAATTGGTGCTGCAATTGCTGCACTTGGAAAGAGCTGGGTTATGCAGTGAATTCAACTGTTGTCCATGGCAGGCTTTCCACATTTGCTGCAAAATCCATGAAGAGAAAATGCAGAAGATTAGAGAGAGAAGAAAAATACTTTAATTGCTTAAAAAGAAATGTCATGTAGAGATAGGACTCTCTCTAAGCATATGCCATAAGGACCCCTTCTGATACTAGACAGTGTTTTCAGACCAAGTTGCATGAGAACGGTTGGTAACTCATTTCCCCTTCCTCGTTTTCCAGAGGTCAGACACCGGTGGATAGTCAGCAGTGGCTATGGAGTGGATATGCAGCAGTGAGGAGGAATGCTGCTGGCTGTGAGTGAAGATGCTTGGACTTAATTCTGTGTTCTGTGGCCCAGGACCTCAGTGCCTCAGAAAATACAATAAACAACAGAAGGTACTTTCAGAGAGCTTGTGCTTATTTTCTCAGTGACAAAATGGGAATGATAAGATTACCCTAAACTCACAGGAAAGCTGTGAAGATAGTAGATTAATGCTCATAATGTTTCTGGTGACATCAGAAAAACATCCAAATAACAAAAACCCACCTCTTCACAGAGTGAAACAAGAGTCCTGTGGGAACTGCAATGTGAGGTCAAGCATTCCAGCTTCGAAAGCCAGAGCATCCAGGATTGGCGCTTAGGAGGCTCTGCCGCCCGTGGGCCCAGTACAGGTGTGCACCGGCTGGATGAGCTCCCCCCGCTCCCAGCTGCTGCTGCTGCCCCTGCCGCGATGGCCACCCCGGGCATCCAGCAGAGTGCCTGACCCACCTGCCAAACATTCCCCGGGCCTGATTCAGGCTGTGGGCCAGACCTTAGGGCTACACCAAGGCACACAAGGCTGCCAAATCTGGAAGCAGCTCTATATATATCAGTGAATGCAATGGGCATTAAGCACCATCAAGCTTACAGCTCAAGGCTAATGCACCTAAACGCATCCGTTCATGCTATGCAAAGTGCTGTGGAGATGAAAAACATGAGGGTATTATTTTGGCAGGCACCAAGATCCTAAATGCAACTCTATTTTTTCCTACTTCATGCTGAAGTTGTTAAAATTCTTTGAATATTAAATGTCTAGCCCCACTTTCAGGGTTTACTTAAATGCGGTTTCCAAAAAATGTGCTGAATATTATTCATTTCTCAGAGAATCAAAAAGCTAGAGGCCCTTTGATGGGGTTGCTTGCATTTTTAAATCACATGCACATACACTAGTTAGAAGACTTTGGCAATTATGGTTATATATGTCAGTACCTCAGACAAAAATGCACAATGCAAATGCAAAATTCTAGATATTTGTAACTTTTCTCTATTATATTTTTGTGCCTTTAACCTGAATCTCTCCTACATAACACAGCACAATACTAGTGTCTGAAGAAATTCAAAAATGAACACCAGAATAACCAAAAAGTGCAGAGAACTGCAGTCCACTACCTTCCAAAAACCAAATTCCATTACACTCATTAATGAACACAAGGAAATAATTCTCCCCCAGTGGCAAATATGGATCTTATCTTGTATCTGGGTCTCAGAAAAAGGATTCAGCAACTTCTTCAGAGAATGTTTATGCTTCAGTATTTATCAGTTGAATTGATGTTAGTGAACAAAACTTGTAAGAGCTGATGTGGAATACACTCTGAGTCAGAACACTTGCTCCTGGAAACAACATACTTGAAGATAAAAGACAAATTTAAACAAAATTTAAAATAGTCTCACGTGTTGGAGCATTTATTCACCATTCAGAAGAGAGCCAGGCTTCCCACTGACAAAGCTGGATTGCTAGTGGCCCCAGACCACAGCATCCACAGTAGAAGACTTCCCGTGTTCTGCCCGATGCAGTTTCTAGATCAGCTCTCAGACCTGGCTCTCCTGGTCAATCAGAAGTCAAACATGCAAAAGCACAACACAAAACACTACAGTGCCTAACATTTTGGCACCCAGACTCCTAGAGAGTTTAGCACTAATTTATACCAGGCTTATACAGGTGGGTGTGGGTTCCTCTGGCTGGCATGGATAAGAGCCAGTTACGGTTCAGAAGTGTTTAGCTGTGTTGTGCCTAAGCAAACATGCCCTGCCTTTCAGCAGGATGTATTGATTCAAGCACAGCAATGACACCTATACAGCTGCAGGATCACAGCTGGCTCTCTTGTGGCCAGCTCAGGCCACAGGCAGAACACAGATGTCTGTCTGCACTTGTCCTTAGAGGTATCTTCTAGTTTGCATGGTGGACAGGGAACCACCTAGATTATCTCAGACAAGTCAAGGAAAGATGCAAAGTTTAGGTGCTTAAGAGAGTCTAGGTGATCCCATGCCGGAGGACATCTTCTTCTGCTAACAGTGCTCTTGATCACATATGTTCTTTCGTATTCAACACCCGAGACAGGCTTTTCCGACAAAGTACGGCAAGAATACAATGCTTCCTCCTCTCCCACACTGTCTTTAATCCTCTAGTCTTGTGATTAAAGACTTTGTGTGAGAGGTAAAAGAACACTTTTTTGCCCAAAGTCTTTTAACCCAGCTCCTAGCATTCAGCATAGCAGTCTAACCATGAATGTATGCAGCAGGTATTCGGAGGGCTTGCTCTGTCCCTGCTCTTAAAATTGGTCCTCTTTTCTTGAAGCAGTTATAAATCTACTGGGGCAAAGCAAAAGTGGTTTAGCTAGGTTAAGCAGTTTCACAGTCAGCTGAGGGTGGGGGCAACTTAAAAAAAAAAAAATAGTTGGCCAGAGTTGAAAAACGTAAATTATTTTGAGAACATTTGTCCTAGAACACCCTGAGGTGGAGTAATCAGGCTTTCCTAGGAGAGAAACAGGCAAGTCTGAGTGCCAGACAACAAGGAAGGGATTTAAATGCAAGTTTCTTGTATCTCTATGATATAAGTGTCACTAATGTGACAGCCTCCCAGTGAAGGAGAGTATTATTTGCTGCTCTCCTGCACATGGGGAGAGGAAGACTCTGGAAGCGTCTTGAGAGAAGGACTCGCAGGCTGGAAAGAAGCCAAGCATCTCACTTGTCATCTCAGCAAAGTCCCAGCATGCACTGGGATTCAGATGTGCAAAAATTTTAGCTCCCCTCTAAGTTTGCTGCTGCTGCCCATGTGCCAGCCCTGCCACCACCCAGCCAAGACCCAGCAGCACAGAGATCTCTCCTTGCCCCAACTCTCTCCCTCAATGCTTGCTTCCTCACTGCCCTGATACTGCCTGTCTGCCCTGAAAATTAGCAACACCTAATGATAGACCTGGGTTCTACATGGCAGGGAGGGACTGCAGCAGCTTCCAGAGGCAGCTCATTCTGCTGGGACCACCTTGCTTTTAGTAGAGCAAAGAGGGCAACCTTTCTTCTGTGTCAGGAACCTCTGTGTATGTGGCTGCCTAGCCCAGGGAGATCACAATCCAGCACCCCCTCTTCCTCACAGCAATGTGTTTTGGGGTACGGGCAGTCTCCAGCCTTCTTTGCAGTGCTGGGCACATTCAGCCTGAGCATAGATATGAGAGAGAATGTTGTTCCAGGCCAGCACTGCAGACAATCCCTCGAGGTTCAAAAGTCTGTGTGCGTGTTTACATTAAACAACATCATCAGATAAAATGTGCTGCTTTTCCTCTCTCCTGTGCTCTCTCTCTTTTCTCTCTGGTGCATGATTTTTGTACCCCTTCTGCTCAGTGTCTGTCTGAGCAGCAACAGGAGGCACCAAGAATAGCCCTCTAATCTCTGTTCACTTCTTATCCCTCTGATACCTTCAGAGGGAATGGAGGATTCCTTTGCATTCCTTTCATCCTCTGCCCGGGCATGCTCATTTGAGGCTACATCTCTGTTCTGCAGCAGAAAGTGTTAATAGCTTGTTTTCTTTTCTTTTCCCATAGTGACAGAGTTTTGTCATATGATGGTGTATGTCATGTTCTTCATTTTTGGTAACATCTTTCATTCAGGTCCATAGGGTCATTCACTGTGCTGATTGTTTCAAATTTTTGAGTTTAAGATATTTCTTCTGCAACTTTCAGAGTTTTCATTTTAAGATGCTCGTTTCCAGGGATTTGAATAATTTGAAAGGGAATAAAAGAAGAAGCCAGGAACACGGAATTTGGCATTGACCCAGCCCTTCATTCATAATAAACCTTTAAAAAAACCAGCAATGACTCAGCACTGGCATAATTCACAAACCAGAAAGACCTGTTTCCCAACCTTACAATTGCATTGGTAGGTACTTAATCACAGCAAATAGCATAGTGGATACTTTATTTTTGAAAGCATATGCTGCTGTGTTCATCTCCTGAAATTGCTGTAACACATGCCCTCTCATTTAAAATATCCTTGTCAGATATAATTGGCAAAAATCATCAGATGAGGCTCACGTCATATAATTAGATGTATTATATTAGGCTGAATGGGTTACTTTAATAGTAATGCCACAACATATGCTAACAATATGTTTTAAAATACAAACAAATTCTATGACCTTCTTGAGGCAATAACTCTGATTCTCTGTCATTTAGTTTTGTCAATAATCTATTAAAAATATGTTGGGCAACTTGTTTGGGCCTTTCTAAGCCGCCTCATCCAAACACACCTGTTGTTGCAGATCCCTACACCCACACAGCTCGGCTCAGCGCTCTGCTCAAGCGCCTCCACTGGCAAGGGATGAGGAGGGGTTGGAGATGAGAAGCTGTGGCCCTGCTCCCCACCTCCAGCGTCGCACTGGGCGTTTGCAGTGTCACGTAGCCAAATCACTGCACAGACTGGCTGTCATTACAAGCTCCTCAGTTCTTACAAGAAAAGCATCCATTCCCCAGTCTTTTGGATGCCCATCCATCACATTAGGAAAGAAGTTATGTTCCTCCTTGCTGTTATGCACAGTACTATTGCTAATAAACATAAAACCGCTTTTGCTTACCTAGTGATACCAGGTACTTCATCTAAAGGGAAGAGGAAGCCTAAGTTGTACATTCGGGAAACACCTTAACGAAAAAAGGCAATGGCCACATCGTGACTCATTGCTTCCTGATGATATTCTGGTTTTTGAATAACAGTGTGGGTGTGGGTGTCTGGTTTTTGGGTGGGTTTTTTTAAGTTAACGATCTGAAGACGCCCCTTGGTTTACCCTGTGATGCTCCTGGCTTCCTGTCGGTGTCACAATAGAGATGAGTTAATGATGCCTTACATTCCTCAGTTTCTCTAGCACCTGTGTTGCAACATCAGTACTAGGAACTGAATTGGAATACTGGAAAGAAAAATATAGCCATCTATTTCCAGAGTTATTCGTTGCTGGGCTGTATCCACATACAGGGTTTTTAGGACTAAAAAGGTACAAGCCATCTCCTTCGGCCTCCACTTTACCAAGAGTAAAGCTATTATTAGTCTGCTAGCTAATTTTCAGGAAAGACGTGCCTATTCGCAAGGCTAATTATTCGAGTAAACAATCACACCCCTCACTGACCCAGTTAGGCTGTTGGAGAAGCCGGGGACAACTTCTTACGCACACAGGTGGCCCTGCATATGCAGTGGCCCTGCTCTCTGTGTCCGCCCAGGAGGTGCAGGTATTGGGGGTCAACCCTCAGCTGCCCTCTGCCTGCAGGATATTTCTGGGATGCACCCACAGATGATACCATATTATATGCACACAATAAGGTAGGGGGAGAATTCAAAGTTTTGTCACACTCCTTTGAAGCTGAATGTATTCAACAAAGATGGTGAAGGGCCTTGAGGGGAAGCTGTATGAGGAGTGGCTGAGGTCACTTGGTCTGTTCAGCCTGGAGAAGAGGAGACTGAGGGGAGACCTCACTGCAGTTACAACTTCCTCGTGAGGGTAAGAGGAGGGTCAGGCACTGATCTCTTCTCTCTGGTGACCAGTATTCTGAGGGAATGGCCTGAAGTTGTGTCAGGTGAAGTTTAGGTCGGATATTAGAAAAAGGCTCTTCACCCAGAGGGTGGCTGAGCACTGGAACAGCTCCCCAGGGAAGTGGTCACAGCATCAAACTTGACAGAGTTCAAGAGGTGTTTGGACAATGCTCTGGGACACATGGTGTGATTCTTGGAAATGATGCTGTGCAGGGCTGGGAGGTGGACTCGATGATCCTTGTGGATCCCTTCCAACTCAGCTTATTCTGTGATTCTGTATTGCCAAGGTCTGCTTATCGCTTAGGTCTTGACAGCTAGACCCATATTCAGGTGTCAAATTACTGCCTGCAGCTTGTATTCAGGTCAGCAATAACATCACACAGGGACAAAAATATTACACATAACCTTGTCTGACTTCAGAGAAAATTATTTACTTATAAAGACAAACTTCTTCCTGAAGAAAGTACAGATATCTTTTCAACACAGCCTGACTCCCTCCTCAGTGCCAGTTAGACTGATTCATGTCACAGATATAAGAATTACACAAAATTAGGATGGTTTGTCCCACAGGAAATTCTAATTCATCCTCATCTGATTTTATCACATCAGTAAGCAAATCTGAATTTCCAAAATGAAAACTTAGATGCAGAAATGTGGAAGTGGCAGCCCCCAGAATGGGGAAGCTGGAAGGTACAGTGTACGGTACTAGCCCGCTCCTGTCCCCTGTGGTTGCTGCTGATGCTTGCAGGGGATACACTGAACACAAGGCCTCTCCATCTTCCCCTGGCCCAGCCATCTGTGACTTAGACACCTGAGGGATGCAATGTGTTTATTTGCCACAAAGAGACTGACCTTTCCTTTTTCATTTAATACCTTTGAGACCATTTATATTCTTCACCTCCATGTCATTCAGTAACAATCAATTCTACATAATTACATACAGTGTGGAACAGATTTTCCTTATGTTTATATTGCATTCTATTTAATAATTTCTGTGGGTGCCTCTGAATCTGTCAAACTAAGAGAACAGCATGCAATCTGCATAAATTTCTCTCTAATATCTCTAAGGTTTTATAAAAAAATGCATTATTCCATTCACGGTACTTTGTCTTTTCCAAGCCAAAGAGTGCCAAACTACTGTGAATGTCTTACAGTTTTTGTTTTGAGTTGTGTCTTTTGTTTGTTTGTTTTGGATTTTTTTTCTTGATTGTTCTGTATCTTTTTTTGAATTAGACCAACCAGAACTATTTCTAGTATATGAGATGGGTTCATGAATTTAAATAGTGATCTTATTATAGTCTTATATTCTTTTTCTCATCATATGTAAGTTGCTAATTACTTTTATAATTCTTCTGAATACTAATACAAGATGTATCTGAAAATTATCCACAATATTTCCAAGTGGGTTTTTTGTCTGAAATGTAATAAGTGAAAGAGACCTCCTCATTCTACACTTAAAACTAAGGGTGTTTTATTAAAGTTTTCTACACTTAAAACTAAGGG
Organism: Eulacestoma nigropectus; assembly: GCA_013397775.1. NCBI lineage: Eukaryota > Metazoa > Chordata > Aves > Passeriformes > Eulacestoma > Eulacestoma nigropectus. Next base: position 345,370 of record VZTE01005309.1, on the reverse strand, counting down.
TGTTTTATTTAAGTTTTGTTTTCCTCTATCCTAAACAACTGTGTATTATCTGGAAAGGCGGTCACCTTGTTATTCATCTGCCCTTTCTTGATTATTTGTGATTGTGTCTAACACAAATCCTAGGATAAGTTGTGTGAAAATTAAATGAATGACAATTTCAGGAAAGCTTCTTTTCAGGATACTGAAACATTTCAGAGTTGCATCTTTCAATGATAATCACCTTTGTGATTTTCTCAAATTACATTTAATGTTTGTGAAATCTGGCCAACCCAAACCCTTGCGTTATTACTGATAGTGTCCAACTGCATGTATAACACTGTGCCCTGTTGCTCTGTGGTACATATCTCTTAGCAGCCTGATGCCTCCCAAACACAGCCAGATGTCCAGGGATACCAGGGGCTTTGTTAAAGGTTTGCTGTTTCACGACATTTGTGTTGTGAGTCAAGTCCAATCCTGTGGTTAGCACTCTGGGGCATACTAAATACAAAAAGCTAAAGTGAAACTAAAAGGATACAAACCTATGTAAAACAAAACCTAACAAAAAAAAAAAAAAAAAAAAAAAAAGAGGTAAAAAAGAGAAAACCCCTTCATTTTTTTAAGTATTGGCATTGGGCAGTGAATGTTCCTCAGAAAGCATCTCATCCCACGCCTGATGGGCACACTGNAAAAAAAAAAAAAAAAGGAGGTTTCAGGGTTTTGTACATACAGAAACTTCTGAAATCCCACGATATGAAATGCCTTACTCATTAATCTCTGCCCTTTCTTAAACAACCTGCCTGTGTGGAAAAAAAGACACCTATCCCAACACCTTCTAAAACAAGGAAACTATTATCTCATGTGTGCTTATTTGAAACTAGCATTGCTTCCTGAATTCATGGTGAATTGTTTTATTTTCCAGCAACATGAATGAGGAGTCACAAGAAAGGCCCATTACCCCGTGGCAGTGACAAGGCACTTCTGGGATCTGTTAGCCAGGGATGCGATCAGCAGTTCCCTCACTGCCAGAAATGGAGCCTTGCCCCGTGTGCATAAAAAAACCCCAGAAACCCAGCCAACATCCAGCAGACAGTTAACCATTCTCTCACCCAAGCTCTCTCCATTGCTTTCCTCCTCAGCTCTGCTCCTAGGTCAACATGTAAACCCCAAATTTCTAATACTGGCACAGGTATCGGAACTGGATCTCTGCTCACACTGAGCGCAGGACAAAAGGTATTAAACATTTACTTTTTTGATTACAATGAACTGGGGAATTTTCTGGCTCAGCAACTACGGAAGGTGAACTGAAATGTAATGGGCCATAAGACACTGAAACATTTGGCCATGCAGAGCCTTTCAACACATATCAGCCAGCGGTTTGGATTGCTATTATTTTATTTTTCTTAAATAAAACTTAATGTTAACTTTAAGCTTATGTGCAAGGTCTTGCTTGGCACTGATAATAATGTATGCATCATTGTAAAAGGTAATTAATTTATTCTCAGACACCTTTCCTCCCTTCAGTCAATGTTCCTTCTTCAAGAAAAGTCACATCCTGGCCCTGCTGAAGTGAATGCAGGAACTGCCTGTGGTTTCAACAGGAGTGGACTTCACCTTGCACAGGATCTGGGAAAGAGTTGGCATCAGCCTTCAGATTAAAATTCAAGAGTTCCTGGCACTCCTTTAAAGTGCACATTATTCCCATGGTCCCCTGCTCACATCCATCCATCAGTTCTGCTTATCTCACAAATGTTCTGTAAAGGCTTCATTTTTTGAAGCAAGCTTCTGTCTTCTCATCCAGTTTCCATGTTTGAAGTACTCGAGCACCTTTAGCAGGTTTCTGTTCAGCTTTGGCAGCCTCTCTTGGAAGCCACAGAGAATTAATCACCAGCCAAGGAGAAATTAATCACTTTGTTGCTGCCTCCCCCATGCATGATGGCAGAAATTCAAGCCTTTGGCTGCACCAGCAGCAGCCACATGCCTGTTTCGGACTGCTTCAACTCTCCTGCGTCACCTGTCCCACCTTCTCTCTGCTTGCAGCTAGGCTCAGGCTATTATCAATTGGTATTAGTGACGGAATACGCTTGCTTTTCCCCCTGCCCTTTCTGCCAACAAGGATGCACTGTGACTAATACAATCTTCAGCTCGAGGCTGAATTACTGTGATTGAGGAGTAGGGAGGCTGTGCCAAGGCTTCAGCTTCATGGCCATGGGATAGCTCCATCTCAAGCAGAAGGCAGAGTGCCCTGGGGGTCTACTCACTGCTTCCTCACTTATTCCCAGTCCATTTCAAAAACTTGAAACTTATCAACAAAGTTAAGCTGTAGCAGAGACCATATCTCCAGCTGCAACTCAGCTGGCAAAGGATGCTCCATTGGCAAACAGAGATAAAGTACGCTTAACTTGTGAGTTCAGCTGCAAAACAAGAAACTGAATAAGATTAGAAAAATCCAGAATTTTTAGGAAAAGATATTATATCTGTTGTCCAGAATATAATTGAATATCATAACTGAATGAGTCCTTCTTGTATGTCATGTTTCTCTGTCTGGTAGTTCAAGTACTCCACATATTGTTAGGATCTCTGTTGTTCTGTTGGTTTTTTTTTTATCTAAGGGGTCTCTGAGAGTGACTGGGAAAAGCTTAAGCTAAAAAGATGCATACTTCAGCATGAAAATTTACAAGGATATACCAAATTGAAAGGTTTGGGACCACTCAATATATACATTATGTATACACAAATCAATATAAGCACATTATATATTTAGCATTCAAAAATCATGATGTACTGGAACAGATGTTGCCTGCGTCATCTTAATTCAGCCACCTTGTGTGCTTGATACAACTTTTAATTATATAATTACTTTCTTTTCATGTGCAAACCTGCTGTTTTAAAATTATACAAAATTAATCAACTCTGAAGTTAAATTGAAGGTGTGTAAGATGCTGGCTATCATCCACAGGACAATTCCTGATTTTTCGTTGAAGAAATCAGGAGGTACTTAGTGAGTGAAATGTAACTGGGTTTGTGGAATTTCATCTTACCTTGAACGGAGAGAAGGCTTGGCAGGGTTCAGGCCACCCCTATCTCAGTAGAAGTGACCTTCCAGGTTCCTTGCTGGCTAGACCAAAGAACATGACGCTAACACAAAGCAGGAAATTGAAGGAGGAATAAAATAATATTTTCAGCTCAAGATAAAGATGTTTGGAACAAATGAAGGACATCACTATGACACCTGGAGAAGAGTTCTCCAATAGCCTCTACCCCAGTCATATGAGCATTGGCCACAGACAAAAGGGACTGAGACTCTCATAGGAGCACAAGATCACTCCAGTTTATCTTGTTAAAATCTGATAACTAAACCCTTATAGTAAGAACTTGAAAATCCTGGTTAACCTCCAACTTAGGAAGGTTTCAGTGAACACAAATCTCAGAATGTGGTGCTCTGTTGTTCTCCATTCCTAGATCATGGACAGCAGAGAAGCAGATGCCTTGAATGCCCCAACTGCACAAGCACAAGTCCAGCCTGGGCGATCACAACAGAGTGCAGTTTGCGTTTCCTCAAGCATCTCCCCAGCTGAATGTGCTGGTTTTAAAGTTAGCTTTCTTCACAGTGGGTGGTATGGGGCTATGTTTTGGATTTGTGCTGAACACAGGGTTTATAATGTAGAGATGTTTTTGTTATTGCTGAGCAGGGCTTACACAGAGCCAAAGCCTTTTCTGCTTTTGTGCTGCCACACTGGTGAGGAAGTTGGGGGTGCCTGGGAAGCTGGGAGGAGACACAGCCAGGATAGGTGACCCAAAGTGATCAAAGGGACATTCCAGAACATGTGACATCATGCCAGTGTATAAAACCGGAGATAAGAAGGAGGAAGGGGGGACATTTGGAGTGACGGTGTTTGTCTCCCCAAGTCATTGTCATGTGTGATGTGGCCCTGCTCTCCTGAGGATGGCTGAACACCTGCCTGCCCATGGGGAGCAGTGACTTAATTATTTGTTTTGCTTTGCTTGTGTGTGTGGCTTTTGCTTTCCCTATTGAACTGTCTTTATCTCAACCCATGAGTTTTCCAGCTTTTACCGTTCTGGTTCTCTCCCAGATCCTGCTGGTGAGGCAGTGAGCGAGGGGCTGCGTGGGGCTCGGCTGCTGACTGGAGTTAAACCACGACACCATGAAAATCTGCACTGATAGACTGCAGAGTGAAATGGGCTGGGTGTCTCTTGGTGCCAGCACCAAAGTGTCCTTAAGACATTTTATATGTCACTTTTCATGTTCAGGACAAACTGTATCCACATGAAAGGAATTCTGCCTTACATCTCAGTCTGCCACAGAAAAACTGGTCAGAGAATAGAAATTAACTGTTGCTTAGGCCATTTAACAGATGTAATTATGTGCAAACAGAATTATACACAAAGCTGGGAATTGTTATGCACAAAATCACCTCGAAGAGGAAATTTAAATAAAAAAAAATTCAATTATAGTTGCAAAATATTCAAGAAAAGAGATCAAAAAGACCATAATAAATAGATTTTATTACCTATAAAATATATATATATACATACTATATATATATATAATAATAAACAATCTGATGAACAAAATAGTGTGATTAACATGTCAACCTGCTTAAAAAAAAAAAGAGATAAAACAACCTTAAAAATATGGACAATAATTTTAAAAGACTGAAATCTGAGAGTAACAAATACATATCAGCTAACTGTTAAGAACTGTAGAAAGGTTAGCAGCAGAGGCAGAAATACTCAAGAAGAAGTGAGATCAAGGTACAAAAGGTTAAATACATGGAAATTAACTGTTCCAGGTAACTTGTAGTCTCAGAGTGTTAAAAGCTGGTGGAGAAGGTCATCAGGCATTTAATATCGGTTTTCAGTATAGCAGTCATTAAGTTGCAGCTACCTGGCAGAGAACAGATGTTGCCCCGGCGACTGCAAGAACCAATGGGCTGTCCTCCTGCTCTGACAGAGACCCCAAGAGCACCACAGAAGAGCAGATAAAAGACCTGAGTTTACGGCTAATAGTAGAGGTAATAACAAACAACATCTGCTTATGGAAAGCAGATAGTAGCAAACTATTGGTAACTCTCAAAAATTGGAATTGTTGTTGATAAAGGCTCCACCTTTGAAAAAATAATCCTGAATTTCTCTTAAGATATTCAGCACTGAGTCACATAAGCAAGAGGGAAGTCAAACCCAGGTTCACATGATTAAGTGAGAGAGGAAGTTAATTCTTTGATAGTTTTAAAAGTTATATGGAAATAGAGAGCAATGTTTCTAGTGAGTTTTCTCTGGGGCTAGGTCACAGCTTTGTGCCATTTAATATTTTGCAAAATAAAAAAAGCTCAAATATTTTAAGGGAAATGACAGAAATATTAGAAGAATATTGTCTAACAGAGAGTAATTGTTCCTCAGTAAAGGACTATGCAGAAAAAGGTACGGATAAATAACCATTTTTGAAAGGAAAAGGAAACATCAGTGGGATAAAAATGAGAGGCAGCATAAGTTCAGTGAAGAACTGATGAGAAGGAGATCAAAAGTATCTTCCCAGGACAAGGACTTCAGTTCTCAACAGAACTGGAAGAGCAGTCAGATGGCAATTCACCCTTGGGCGGCTTCTCTTTCTTCCAGGCCAAAGCAGGAGTAGGTGCTAAATAGGTGAAGGCAAGAGAAAAGAAACAAGCTTTCATTTGGGGTCACTGCAAGAGAAACTGAACACCTGCTTTGAAGGAAATATATAAATTTTTAAAAAGTAAATCCACCCCTCCCACAGAGAACACCATTCTGGAGAGAGGTCTGGTGCCAGGCACTGGCCTGTGTCATGTAGTACAGCAGCAGCAGGGCTCTGGCAGGTGCTTCCTCGGAAAACCTACTGACAATTGTACATGTTCAACACTCCCACAGGGAGACTCTGTCTCTTCAAATTCTTACTTGGCAAACAAGTATTTCACTTGAAAAAGGCATGATTTGGAAGATATAAGGAGATGCATGATTTCAGGAAGAAAGGCAAGCTAAGAGAGCCTAAGCAGTATTGGAAAGTGCTAGGCTAAAACTAAAAAAAGATAATTTAAAAGAAAAATCATTACTTGGAGAGAAAAAAAAAAAAACATACAAAGACTGACCACATCAATGATCCAGCCATCTGTAACATACCTTCTCCAACACAGATTAGACAAGTACAAGAACACCTTGAGATCCTGGACTAGGAAAAAATCACCATCCATAATTCTAAAGCAATGAGCTTGTGAAACGTGTGCAGTGGACATAACAAAATACCTTTTAAGAGTTAGAACAACAGAATACAGAGCTCTCAAACTGAGTGACTTGAACAGTGGGTGGAAAACACAGTCATTCACAGATGTCCTGAAGGATGGTATTGGCACAGTTGTTTTACAATCATGTGGCCAAAACTAGAAACCAGAGAGCTCTCCACTTCTCTGCAGGTGTTATTTAAAAAAAAACAAAACCAAAAAAAAACCCACCAAAAAAACCCCAAAACCCTTGCACCCATCCACTCATCTAGGAAAGGCAGCTGTGCACACAGTGAGGGCACCAAAAGGTTCACGTGCTCCCTGCAGCCCATGTTAACTGAAGCAAACCACAAAACTGCCGTCACTTCTGAAGGGGCCTGGCAAACCTCATTTTACCACAGAAATACAGAGCTTATTTTTCAGCTTCAGATGTACAATTTGCAAGTAGAATGCAAACCTCAGAAAGACTCAATTGTTGCAGATACACCCTAAAGAATTAGAAATATGCTGTGGAGAACAGACAAGAGCTAGATACCAATCAGATGAAAAGAACCGAAACAACTGCTGCAAGTCAGATTTCATGAGAACTCTGATTTTGAAAGCTACTGCTAAGGTAGACTCTTGGCCCTATTTTCAGATCAAAGAAATAATCTCACAATCTGAAAAGAAATAAAAAAGAATATATTTGAAGACATGAAGATGGTTAACTCTGAGATACCATGCTATTGTAAAACCATGAATGAAGCCTTTTTGGAGATTAAGCAATCTAAGAAAGACAAAGAGTTACCAGGATGAAGATGGTCAGTTATGTTGCATTCAACAAGTAAAGCAAAAGAGCGATTTAGTGATAGTGCTCTTTTTGTTGGTTTTGTTCTGGCATAGTGTCCACACCCCCAGATCCAAATCCTGTCTCTTCCTCAGTCTTACTAAGCAGCTGCTTCCACTCTGAGAGCCTGAAGTTAATGGGTAGGGGATTTGAGGTAGGCAGGAGGGACCGTCTGGGCTCAGTTCAGGTGCCTCACCAGACACACATGGAGCCCATGCAGATGCGTGCGCTGGCCTTGCATAAATCTCCACCAAGCCTGTTAGGTTTTCCAAAATGTTGTACCTCCCAGAGTCTTCAAAAGACACTTCTTCAAATACTCCTTTTTAATCAGCAGCAAAATTTACTTTCTATTCTATTTTATCTTCTCTCATCTAGAGAAGAGTGTGGACTGAAGTACATCTCCTGCAAAGCACCTGATGAGAACAGCAAGCCTGAAGCACACCAGCAGCAAGAAGGTCAGCCCAAACTGCTGTACCTCAGCACAGTTCCTTCCAGACAAAACCACCCTAGAGAGTAAAATGTCCAGCCCGCTTGCAAAAAACATTTCTCTTCACAAGCAGCTGCAATGCAAAATAGAGTGCCACAGAGGGGAGGAAACTTTTTACAAAAAAAAAGATTGAGTTCTGGAATTTGTTTAGGTTGACATCAGTGGGACTTTCTCAGAAGGAAGGAAACTTTTTGTGAGCTAAATGTTTACCTCCTTTGTGGGAGCAGCAAATTAGGTGTTCACTCCTTCAAGCAGTAACAGAAGCCAATACACCTGTTCCTTCCAGATTGTCCCTGCTTTTTTTGGCCTGCAATACCCTGGAAATAGCTCCGGTGATCTGCCACGGGAGGGCCAGGAGGTTTGATAAAACAGGTTGAAGCATTTGTTTCTCAAGTACTAAAAAAACCCCAAAGCAGTCAGTGGTTGTGCTGGCTAAGAGAATATAATATTTATTGCTGCATTTTATTAATTCTGGTACCAATCCCATAGAATATTGAAATTAGACTAAAATAAAAACTGATGAAATGTGGGTAAAGACAAACATGCCGCATATATTCATGAAAAAGCCATAAATCCTATATGGTTGTGCCTTTCCTCATGGGGTAAGGGATAGGATCAGAGAGATGTTATCCACAGCCTGATCCACCACTGCCCTGTGAACCACCCAGACCCAGTTTCCACCCCTGGGGAGGACAGGGTGACAGGAAGGGCATCTAAAATCCCACCCCTGACCTGCCAAGTGCAAACTTGTGCACCCTCCCCACAAAAAACAGCAGGGAAGGACTGAGGGGTGGGGACAGTGCAAGTGTGAAACCCCACTTTGAGCATCTGCATTTCTCTGGTGGCACTTGCATCAGCTGTCACCAAGTCACCACAGACTGGCAGGTGACATTCTGTATACTTCTGTATATGGTAAGCCCTAGCTGGATTCAAACAATTTTGCCTACAAAAGTGATGGGCTGAGAGCAGAGAACATTAAACCTGAGGGTTTAGTTCACAGTCCTGTGAAAAAATGATTGTTTTTCTCAGTATCAGTCCAAAAATGCCTTCAGTGTCAGAAATGGTGTTGGGTTATGCAGGCAACCCAGTTCAACCCTGGCCAACAAATCTGCAGAGTAAAGACACAGATTTAGAAATATAAAGGGCTTATGCAAAGGAGCCGGACTGAAAGGTGGATTGAAATTCCTTTTTGACCCAACACTCATCACACTCCTTCTAATCTCTTTGGAATGTCAAGTGCCTCAGCCCTGGGAGATGGAAAATGGTAGCTCATCCTCTGGGCACATTGGCATCTAATGGAGGTACAGCACTGGCCCTGCCACAGCCAACACCCAGCGCAGAAAAACAGCTTCTACCAGCAAAAAAAAGTTGTTTTGCTGGTAGGAGTTAAACCCCTTTGCTGAACAGATTACATTATAACAACAAAAAACCTTTTGATGGTAGGACTGAACTCACAGTAGGGATTTTGCTGTCATACTATTGCCACACCAGCAAAACTTTTTAAGCATAGACCAACCCCTTGCATTTTTATCTTTTCAGTTTAAAAGGTTACACAGTGGCAGAAGTTATGAAACAGGTTGGCACCTGGCATGGGGAACTGTGTTAGCCCCCTAGAAAGCAATTCATCTTGCGATGGAGAAGGCTCCCTGGAGCAATTTCCCAAAGGAACCACAGTAATACACCAGTTCCAGAGGTGTGCAACAGGACTGGAAGTTGTGGTCCAAGGGGTGTGCAGGTGTGCTCAGCTTGTAAATATTTTTTTTGATGAAGACTTAGGTTGTGTTGTTTTTTTTTTTTTTTAGACTACCTATTTTGAAATGTTTGCATCTACTGTGTTAATAAATCTGGGGGGGAGGTGGGGGGTGGGGGACATTAACTGTAGGGAAGAGATTCTGCAGTGATGAAACGGTGTGCATATGCAGATCAAATCAAATTGTAATGCTTTGGGGAAATCTGACGTTTAAGTGCTCCCTATTCCAGATGTGCCAATTCAATAGCATACATGCTTTTTATATAAAATGTAATGCAAGAATAAGAAACTTAAGACACATTTAAAGAGGAAAAAAAAGGGTGGAGCTCTTTGGCAACAGCTCTAATCCGTTTGAAGGCTCCGGCATCTGCTGAGTCAGGCGCTCCCTCTCTATGCTGCAGTTTACAATCAGCCACTGAGTCACAGCAAGTTCCTGACTTCCCTGTTGCAACTACACTGTCATGAACTACAGTTGCATATTTTTAGGGATCGGATCCTTTTATTTAATCTCTGTGTTTTTGTTGTTGTTGTTCAATTATAAATAAATAAATATTGAATAAATAAATTAGAAGGAAACAAAAATAAAGGAATTCTGAGCTCTCAGCCCTGAGTACAGCTGCAAGAGACTTGTTCTCATAAACGCTATCCTCGAGCCACAAAACACACTTCATTCTTCTTGAAGTCCTTGGAGCTGGAGAAGCATTTTGCAGACCAGCCATGGGATTCCCACATGAAGCATCTGGAGGCAGGATTGCATTAGCAGAGCTCTCTGTCCTGCTGGATAGACCTTGCTTCCCAGCAGCAGACTAAGTAGCCAGGGTGGAGCCCCACTCTGATATAAATCCGTGCTAGCCTGGATGTCTTTCTGCAGTGCTTTCCAGTGCCACACAGACATGGGGATGTGGCCTGGAGCCAGTCACCAATCCTGCCTTATTTCCTCATCCAAAAATTGAAGATGCAGTCTGCCTGCCAGCAGAAACTCCCATTGTGAAACTGAATTTGCTGATATCTGCAAAGCATTTGAAGGTGTGTCTTAATGGGAAAAAGTGTGTCTGAACTCCAGGTAGGTCATAGGAGTAAACCTGTTTCTGATTTTAGCAGACAAAACAGCAGTGAGCAGCATTTCACATGCACAGAGTTGAGCTAGGATTTCTCTTTAATGAAGTTAAGTCAGGTTTCATTCCTGCCCCTGCCAATTATTTAAATCCCATCTACCCACAAAAGCCTCCAACCCTGCTGTGGTGGAGCTGTTGACTCACGTTGTCTCTCAAACAGGGGGTAACAATGAACCGACCTGCAGTCATCACTGGTGTGGATAGGGAGTAGCTCCATGGGAATGTGTCAGTGTATCCTCTGGCACATCCCTGTGCTGCCATGGCACATGCCAAGTCCACAGAGAGATCCCAGAGAAGTTTCCTGGGGAGGATTAATGTAGTTGGTCAGGCAGAAACTGCTCCAGCCATCAGAGGACGTGCCACTAGAAACCTCAGGAGAGCAAGGTGCAGGTAAAGCCACTGAAGCACCTGGGTTACCCAAGAGGTGTCACAATGACCCTTAAGCTTGTGCAGTGCAAGGGGATTAGCCCCAGGCAATTCTGCATCAAAATATGCTCTGCATTAACCCAAGCCAGGCAACTGAAACCATGACCCCATCTCTCTGCTTCGTGAGACCCTTAGAGGGGAAATGCTGAGAAAATGCAATGTGACTGTTCATGGAAGAATGATTTCTGTCTTTTCTTCAAAATGTTTCTTAAGTTTAACAGAAGCATCAACAAACTTAGCTATTAAGATCCCCTTTGCTCATCAGCAGTGTTTCTATCTCTAGGTGGAACTTGATATCTGCTTAACAGTGCAGAGCAAATTTATAGGACAGCTTAAGGTAGGAAATAATGAAATCCACTTCAGCAACTGATAGCACGTAATTGTGTGTAGCTACAGTTTGTCACACTGAAATGCATGATAATATGTAAGCTCTGGGGTTCAGTTCTTATTTGTCTCTTATTGCGTAAAGAAACAGAAAAATTAGAAATATTAAAAAATGGAAACAATTTCCATTAATTGTCACTTCCAGTTCAGAGAGATTCTCCATTACTTTTTTAAATGTACTCTTAACCTGTATTTCTTAAACTGTAATTTCGTGTGCTTCTTTCCCATTTTTCTCCCACATTCTTTCTGTATTTTTTCTTTTATTTCCATGTACATTACATAAAAAGCATCCATTTCTTTCACCACATTATTTTCTACAAGTTTTCAACAATTCTTCAGCTTTGGAAACATTACAGAATGTCAAAAGAAAATGAAAAATATGTATGTTTAAAAAACCTCTAAACTTTAAACTTGCATGTAATGTCTTTTAATGATAGAAAAGTTTAAAGGAAGAGAGCAAAATTTATAAAAGCTAATATTTTTACCACCAGTTTCATATTTCAATTATGATACCCTAAATATTAAAAAGCCCAGAATTTCATTTATGGTTTTGAAGTATAAAAACAAATATTTTCTTTTTAAAAAAAATCTGAAGAAAAGTATTGAACTTAGTCTGAAAACAGTGATGTTTATTGCTGAGGGCATGGAAATTAAAAGCAGTCATGTTTACTGAGGAGCTGACTGTAAGGGGGCAAGGTCATAATTTACACATAATTACTGGTTTGCACTATCGTTTAACCACTACTGAGATGAATATGTTTTTCTTCCTTCCCTCTTCCTGTGCAGAAAAAGTGTTCAGCACACTTCTTATGCATTAGATGTTCTTGTGCAAATCACTCCTTTCTGTGGTTTGTGATTCAATAGCAAACACTGCTGTCACAAACAAGGTCTGCATCTAGAGATAGCTCTGTATTTTTTGATAATATTTTCAGTTAGTAAGAATGTGCCATCAGCACATAATTACAGACATGCATGTTATGACAAACAAACATGAAAATATGGTTGACTACAGTAAACCAGGAATATTTTAAATATGGGGTGTGTCTGCCTTTGTATAGTACGTAGTACCAGACTCCTTTGCCTCAATTTGCACAGAAAATATCCAGCCAAGTGTTCTGGGTGAGCCTATAAATAATATTGTTTCCCAAGGCTGAGAAATATATGCTCCTTGGAAAACTTTTGAAGAATTTGAGTCATTAGTTTCAGAATTGGCAGAGGTTTTGCTTGCTTTGTTAGTGCCCACTTTGAAAACACAGGGTGTCCAGGAAGAGGTGAGCATTCCCACTCCGGGAACCAGTCCTCAGCTGAGGAAGGTGTCAGGTGCCAAGAAACAGAGGGGCTCAAACTCACTACATATTAGAAGTTTGACCTTTATATCAAAGCTATTTTTAAAATAGCAAGATTTTGTTTCAGCATTTGATGGTGGCATACCAGACGCTCCACCTAGAATAAAGCCATATGTACTGGTATCAGGTTTTGTGTGCCCAGGGGAGAGTTACTGCCAGCCACCTATTCAGTGGCAGCTCTTCCTGCCACAGCCATAGCTCACCTTAACCATGATGGTCTGTTGACATTTATTTCAGTGTATGACCCACAGTGCTGCAGCTAGTTTGAAAAATAATGACAGAATGTTTGCTCCCTCACTGATATCTTCAACCTTTGTTCCAAACTCTCGCCTTCAAGTGCAAGGCTTGAAATGGACATGGGTTCTTGGGACTGTACCCGCTCCTCCTTGGCAGTCTGCGTGCTAGTCCTGAAATGACAGCCAAAGCCTCAGCTTCACATTCAAAGCCACCTATACCTCAAAATTCACAGGGAAGGTAGTTTGTCTGGGCTACCCAACCTTCTTGGCTCAACAGTCAACATTTTAATCACTCCTCCAACTTGCATTTATACAGAATTTCTAGAGAAGGGATGAGTTCCAAGCTGGGATGAAATAAATTCCCAATTTCTCCACAAGACAGAACACTATTCTCTCCCTGGCTCTGAGAAGCTGATTGTGGGTGAACTGGTGCAACCCTCCCATTCTTCTCCAGCTGCCTGTGCCAAGGGCAGAGTACTGTGGGGGCTATTCACACAGTGCACTCCAGAGCATCTCCCTGCACGCAGGCTGGTGAGATAGGAGGGTGGGTGGTTATTCATAGAATCATAGAGTTATTGAGGTTGAAAAGGACCTCTAAGATCCTCGAGTCCAACTGTTAACCCAGCACTGCCAAGTCCTCCATTAAACTGTGTGCCTAAGTATCACAGCCGCATCTCTTTCAAATACCTCCAGGGGTGGTGACTCCACCACTTCCCTGGGCAGTCTGTTTCAATGCTTGACAACTCTTTCAGTGAAGACATTTCTCCAAATATCCAATCAGGTACTCCTGCTGTTCAGCTTGAGGGCGTATCACTTTTTACCTGAGAGAAGAAGTCAACCCCCACCTCACTACAACTTCCTCTCAGGCAGTTGTATAGAACAATAAGGTCCCCCCCCGAGCCTCCTTTCCTCCAGGTTAAACAACACCAGATGCCTCAGCTGCTCCTCAAAGGACTTGTGCTCCAGACCCTTCACCAGCTCCACTGCCCTTCTCGGGACTTGCTCCAGCACCTCAGTGTCTAAGTAGGTCCCCGTGTTATAGAAGGAGATCAGGTTGGTCCAGCAGGACCCGCCTTTCATTAACACATGCTGGCTTGGCCTGATCCCCTGGTTGTCCAGGTCCTTGATGCTGGAAAAGTCATAAGGAAAGTCTTGTGCAATCTTAATTCAGCCCTCTTCTAATCTTCAGTTACAAAATCACATAATGTATTTTCCTTGGGACCCTGCCTCATTCAGTTCATGGAATAGCTGGTGTTCACTTAATGAGCAACTATTCAATACTTTATTTTCTTCTCACTCAGTGTGTTGCCCTAGGCATGATTTACTAGATGTAATTCAAACCTAGCATGCAGCCAAAATTATTAATTTCAGCGCAGCTTTTTTTCCTTTGGTACTCATCCTCACAGCACTCCTGAGTGCTACACAAACAGTAAATACTATATTTTCATAATACCACAGTGAGGGTGTTTTCATAATACCCCAGTGTGATTAAATGTGGAGGAGGGGTGGAATTATCCTCTGTGTTTCACAGGTGCATAGAAAATGCAGAGAAATGCAGAGGAGACATTATAGTCTAAAGAATAAAAATTTGTAACACTCTCTTAAGAATTTGAGTCCTGACTTGAAAATTCTTAATAAAATTCCAGTCGAGTCAACCTATATCCATCAGTGCTTAGAGATGGAGGAGACCTTCTAAGCCATAGACTAGTTCCCTCTTATCACAGGCAGCTTTTTAATAATCTTATCAAATTGGATTGAATAGGAATTGGGTTTCTCGAATTCCTATTAAAAAGCTGAGAACTCACTCCTCTGATAGTTAGAAACCATTTTCTAATTTTCAGCTTAAATTTATTCATAGCCAGATTGCACTCATTTGTTCTTAGGCCAACATTGTCCTTCATGTTAAATAGTTCCTCTCCCTCTCTGGCATTTGCCTCTGCTGATAAATTTAGAGTGAGCAATCACATCTTTTTCTCTCTCAGCATTTGTCTTGAGGAGCTAAATGAGCTACACTCCCAAAGCTGTCTCTCTCAAATTAATCTGCCAGGTCTCCTGTTCATCCAAGGAACTGCTTTCCACACCTGCTTCAGCTTGCATTTATCTAGTCTGGGCATGGCTGACCAGGCTTGTAGGCAAGCACCAGGCCTGCCTGTATTCACCCAGAGGGTCAGAGACAAAAGGGTAACTGCTGGTAACCAAATGAGCTAAAAGCATTCCTCTGTCTGCTCTGGAAATGATGAGTCTCAGAATCAGCCCGAGATTTCCACAGATACAGCACATCAGTAGCACCCTAGTGACTGAAGTCTACCAGCACATGCCAATTGTGCTCCTTTTCAGTTTGCAACAGAAAGCCACAGCATTGGTTGAAAAAATGCATGCATTTTGTACCACTGAATTTCATCTCGCTCCTCTCCTTCCAGTCCTCTGGATCATCACTGCGTACCTCTGCTCCGAGATCCCAGTCCCAGCCTGGGTGGTGATGCCACCCACAGTGTCAGTGGCTTACTCCACTAGCAGACTAGTGAATGTATACATGTACACACAGGTGTACACGAAGTTGCTTTTTGAATGCGTCTGCTCCTGAGATCAGTTTTAAAGAACTCACCAGAAAAAAAGACCAAAACAGAGCAACTATTAGAAAACCACACAGATCAGCTATGAAAGCTCAGAACATTAGACAACCTGATTTGATATCTTTTGAAAAATTCCTGTACTCCATGGCTGTCATATGTTGGTCACCTATTTGACATGAAGTAAATTATATTTTGATTTCTGAGAAGATTACACTCCATTAAATGCAAGACTGCTTCAGTTATTACTTATATATGCAGCTTTTGGGGATTCATGTGTTTTTCTTTAAGGTGTGAATTGATGTATGCAAGGCCATTTGTAGTCATCTTTTTTCAGTCAAACATCTATCTTAGAATCACATACTAAAATACCTGGTAAATAATGACCAGACAAATTGAACACAACTGGAGAAACATAATACGAATTTGACAGCAAAAGAGAATGCTTAGGCAAGAAATCCAAGGAGAATAAAAGCAAGGTAGTAAGCGTGTGATATCATGACTTAGCTGAAATAAATTACTTCCAGTTGCACAGACTGCTTGTTTTTCTGGCTAAAAAATCTGCATATTTCAAGCAGACTATAGCAAGGAGGAGGATGCTCCCTATCCACCGCCACCAGATCACAGCCCAGACCTGGGGCAGTGGCCACAGCAGGTCATAGTGGAAATCACTGAGCAGTTGATAACAGAAGACTGACAAGCCCGAGACCATGTCAGACTTTGTGCTACCATCCTCTCCACAGATAATAGCACTGGACAAGCTGAGGGGACCCAGAGGCATATACCCTGAGATTTAGGCCACTTTATGGATGCTCTTGGATGTATATTGCCTGCAAAATGCTCCAGAGACTGGTGTAAGCAAGAAAAAATTTCCAAGTCAACAAATTATGGTGATTTCAGGATAACTTAGATAAACTCCAAGGTGTAGGAGGGATCAGATTTGAGCTGGAATGATCCAACAAGGCAGTAAAAAACACTGTGTCTCTGACCTCAGGAGGGCTCAGCCCAGATACATACAAAAAAGTTGCCAAATTTCCTTTGGAGAGTCATAATCTAAATTCACAGAGACATAAAACAAGGAAGAGGTAATATATGAAGCTTTCTGTGAAAAGGGTGCATTGTCACAGGTACTTGGAAAAAGAGAGAATACTTCTAGCATGCAGGGGAAGAAAAGCAACAGCCATAAGAGAGGCTTGGGCAGAGCAGAGGGCAGGTACAAGTGTGTAGGTGTTGGTGAGGGGTGAGGTGCAGGAAGGAGCAATGTTCATGCAGGCACTGCAGGCAGAAGGAGGCAAGACATGCACTGGAGCAGGGTATTGGAGAGGGGGAACCCTCTGCTTATGGCTCCTGCACAGCTCCCTGGGAGTAGCCCAGTCTTCATTGCCCAGTGGGGTTAAATTTGGTGCCTTTGCAAACACAAACCGAGCAGATCCAACGAGCTCCTTTAAAGCAGATAGTTCATTTGCACAAAGGCTTGCACCAGCTTCACTAGATCAGGTTTTCTAAACTGCTGCTTCTGGGCAGTCAAGGTCTGGGGAGGTAAGGAGAGAAAACATTTGGTCCCGTGTTACTCCAGTGTGTCTGACAGAAGCGTATTTAGTTTCTTCCCAGTGAATAACACCTATTATGGGGGCAGAAAAAAACCCAACTGTCTGACAAAGCCACACTTCGTATGCCCCTTTTTCTTCCTTGAGAAGTATCTTCAGCTGTGAATACATATATATACTCTAATGACAGTCAGCTGTCATGTCTGTAAACATACATTTACCTCCCATTAAGGGTTATTTGCCCCTTTTTGTGACCTTTCACCAGCTTTCCATACCCTGGCCATGTGGCACAGATGGTATAATCCTGTCAGGCTAAGGCAGGTGACAGTAGTGCTCAGTGTTTAGTAATCAGTGACTGTAATTAGCCAGACTGGACGCAGGCTCAGATAATAGGGCAGTCAAACAGCTGCCAGTCATGAGGCTTTTCCTGTGGACTGCAGGAGATGGAAGACAGGATGATATAAAGAGGCCATGCATTTTTCCAGTACCCTTTATACAGAATCAGTGATAATGTTATATATGGTGCTTTTCATTAAAAAAAAATTCCTTCTAGAGTGACCAATAAAGTAGGTTTCATATCACGAGGAGCTTTTAGTTGGTTTTTAAATCTGATGGAGGTGTCTGGAGAGTGTTTAGCAGCACCAGAGCTTTTTCCTATTTGGAGACTATCTCGTCATGCTTTCCTTACACAGATACGTTCACGTGCACACAAAACGTGGATGGATGAAGTGCTCCAAGTTCCCGATCCCTAAAGCAACTCCTTTAACACAGGAAAGTGCTAAGCTGATACTTGTTTGCATTCAGAGATCAGGATTCAGACAAATAAAATTAAACTTAGTTGTAGCGAAAATAAAGAGAAAAAAATAAAGACATACTATCAAAAATAGGGAGGGTATTGAAACTACTGACTATAGGAAGTTATCAGAAGAAACTTTTTACTGGCTTTAGTTCTTTTTAGAGATCTCAGAGTTTGTCTTTTTTTCTGATCTTATGTCACACTACACATTTAGATGATATGTAAGCTGCACATGCTGCATTTAAGAGAAGCAAGCAGTGTGCTGAACGAACCATATTTTCATGTGAGAGATGATTCACTGTCTCCTGGATGGTAGAAAATTCTCTGTCCTGAGCAGATGTTCATGCTTAGAGTCTGTGAGGGTGAAAGAGGTTTTATTACCAAAAAGGCAACCAGTCATCTCTTGCTGGGAAAGACTAGCATTCATTGCCTAGGAGGGCTTTCTTTTCCTTATTTCAATATTTCTTTCCTATTTTTAAACATGTGCCTATTATTGCAAAGACACTAATAATGAAATATATTTAATTTTAAAAAATGCACACATCACATTTAATCAACTTCTCCTCATCCTTTATTGCACATATTCCAACAGCCTTTCTCCCTCTTCCCCTCCAAAATTGTGCTATTTATCTGTACAGAACAGATACCTTAATCTTTTGGGGGAAAAGCAGAGAATAATTTCAATTTCCATGCATTTATGAGAAGACATTTTTAAATAGGCCAGTGAAAGAGATATTGCATCTATAAATAAATTATTCCGAGGCGGGCAGTGGGATGGGGTTACACATCACCATTGTGCGGGGAGGCTGCAAAGCCTGACCCGGGAGTGCAGCTGTTGTCTTTGTGCCGGGCACTCTGCCTCTGCCATTGTTCCCCCGATTACAACAGGCACGTCGGGGGCGCGGGGAGGGCAGGCGGGGGTGAAAGGATGGCTGTGCATTGATAACGCCTGGCACTATCACAGAGGGCAATGATAGGCTTCTCAGCTGCGGCGCTATCGGGGTGTGGGGCTCTGGAGCGTGTGTGTCCCCCGGCCTCCCCTCCCTGAATCAGCAATTTCAGGAGACGTGAATGTGTTCACCTCCTGCGTGTGCCAGCTGGATCTTACCCAGACACACACGGGATTGTGTCAACAGATGGTGTAAAAGGGGACAAAAAGGACAGTCTTTCCAAACTGAATATGTAGTATCAAACAGGTGTGGAGATAAGGAGATGGTAATGAACAAGGAACGCCGAGCTGCAGAGAAGGGTGTCTGTGCTGCTCGCAGCAGAGAGGTGGGGAGGGAACTCACTGCTCTTACCATGCGCCACTCAACAGGAGGGAAAAGCAGCCGTGATCTCTCTGCCACTGCCATTGTCCCCAGTAGCACCTCAGCTGCTGAATGGCCTGGCCCCAGGGAGACGGCAGGGGTGATGTCCCTGCTGCCCTTTCATCTCCCACACTGTCTTGTTTCCAGTAGCACCTCCAAAAGCCCTACACAAGGGTGCTTGGCCTGTCAGCATCCTAAAAGCCGTGTGCTCACCCACTCCTCCAGCTGGGGCAGAGGCAGGCCAGGAGGACAGGGGAACAACAGCAGAGGTGTTCCCAGCTCCTGTTACTAGCCTGCCTGGGGCAAAAGGGAGAAATACCCCAGAACAGAAAAGCCCGAATCAGTTGGGCTAATCTAGGATGCTGCTGTCATCACAGATGCACTGGGGACATCTGAGCTGGGGTTACTGAGCATCAGCATGAAATGCATCCATGTCACAGGAGGTGTTGTGTGGCCCATACCTTGCGACAACACAGTGATTGGTTTCCATTTACCCCTGTGGTTTCCATTTACCCCTTAGGATAGCTGCTACTCACCCCATCATCGACCTTTAGGGCTGCATAGCACACCTGGTGTCATGAGCCTGGCCATGGGAAGGGATACACCTGCCCTGCATCCTTCAGGAGAAGCCTGCCAGACACACAAGATGCAACTGGGTTATTCACCCCCCAAACGATGACAAATCAGCTGTGCTTGGCACCAGCTATGAAGTCCCTTATGGCCAAACTGCCTGTCCATTTGTATCCCAAGATGTGTCAGAGAAAACAGTATGGCTTTTTTTCCCCCCACTCTCTTGTGAACTGGGGTACACAACAGTTCACCATTGCTTTGTAGATTTTCCCCTTCCTAAAACCCAGAGAAAATCCTCCCACTTTTCAGCAGATGCTATCTGGTCACTCTGAGCTCCTCCTCAGCTGCTGAAAAGTATTCATCTTAAATCTACTTAATTTTTATATCCCTCTCTGTTTTTTCCATTTATTTCCAATTACTGTGGGTCTCGCTATCTGTCAGGGATAGGATCACACGTCTGTCTCACTGTTAAAACTGTAAACAGAGACCAGGAGTAAGGGATTTCTGACATGAAAGCCATGGCCACCCATGACAAGCAGGGGTAGAAACTAAGATGCTTGTTACTGTGGGACTGGGACAGATTCACCTGATGCTGCTTTGATACTTCAGTTGCTGTCAGATAGGTACAACAACACAATCTGAAAACAAGTTTACAAAGTAGCCCCACACTAATTTGTATATTCTTACATTCTTTCTTCTGCTCATCCCGAGGTTATAGCGCATTGTGTACAAATTCACCTTACAGATATTCATGTATTTTATTTGCAATCTGGTACGCATCTGTTATACGTAGATGAGCTTCCTGCTCTCATCCCTTTCAAATTATTCTCTCCAGAACTGTGTTCAGCCAAAACTGAGCATTGCTATTTCCCCATCCTATGTAATCTGTCAGTGGCATTCAACACAATTAGCTTTCTTGTTCATCATGCAAGCCTGCCCTCATTTACCTGGCTTGGTAATTTCCTCTTCCCTAAGTGGGTCAGTGAGAGATCTTCCTGATTCCTCCGCCAGTTTTCCATGGAGATACCTGCAGGTCCTCACCATGGCCCCATTCTCTTTTACCAGGTTCACAATGCCAGCCTCCTATATTTCAATCAATACCAGGCACCTATATTTCAATCAGCTTTCTCTCAACACACTCTTGTTTAACATCTCTCTGTAATTCAGTAAAGTAATCAAATTCAAGTTACTGGAGAACCCACCTTAATCCTCTTTTCTTCTGATGTGGCTCCAAGAGTTGTAAGAAGATACTAATATACACAGGCTAACACCTAGTACGCTGATCAATACTGTATCAGTCCTAACTTGTATTCTCTCACACATCTCTCCCTTGTCTGACATGTGAAGGTCTCTGTTTGTACATCACAGCTGGGGCCTCTGTCCCCCATTGTCTTAATTACGGGCTCGATGTGCTGCAGATATATAAATCATGGAAATTTAATCAGGCTTATTGCATCCTTCATCTGGCAGCACAGACTGAAATGAAAGCTGCGGTGAAATAGAGGCTATTCCAAATGAGAGGGAAGAGCAATGCTACATTATGCTCTTGAGAATTTTCCCAAGATATAGCATCTCTGGCAACCCTCTTCCCCCAGACACATGGGTGCAAACCCCAACTCATGCTCAGTCATTTAAATAAAAGTTACAGTCAACATATAAGGCACAGGACCCAGGCTGACAAGCTGCTAGTGGTTTGTTTCCACAGAAGATGGGAAGAGAGGAAGCACATGAGATGGTCCTGGGGATGCTCACAACGTCTTTCAGAGATAAAAAGAAAAACCACGGTGAAAACATGGAGCAGGTGAGCACCAGCAGGTGCATGGAGCAAGTGGGCTGGGTTTCTGTCCTGCCCCATGCCTATGTCCCTTCCTTTACAGGCTGCTGGGATTCCTGGCTCCTTACCAGTCCCTCCATGGTGCTGCTTTTCACATCCTTTGCTCACCCACTCCTTGCTGGTGGCACAAAGAGGAGAGTAGTGGACTTTGCATTCAGTCCCATCCCAGTGAAAGACCAAGCATGAAACAGCAAAGTGCCACATCCACAGCCAGATCGACCGGTCAGGGCACAGTAAATACTACCACTGGAGTAAATATTTAAGCAGACATGTGGGACAACTTGTTAGGTCATTTCCATTTGCTTAATCAGATCCTGTAATAGGCGTTAAATTGTAACATCTCCTTACACTGAAGAGAACCTGACTTATCCAGAGGCTATTCCCTAGTAGGAAATTGAGACTGGTAAAGCAAATCCACTAAGCATGGGGTACAGCTATAGGAAAACCAAACACATATCCAAATTGCGATGGAAAAAATCTCATCTTGATAGAATCTGGGTGAAGTGTGATACAGATTTGTTGTCCAAGGGACAGGGCACACTAAAGTTTTTCATCACTGTGCATTGCCAGACCCTGCATGATTAGCACCTATTGAAATCAATTAGTTTAATCACAGTAATATCGTCCAGGTCTGTATGGGTTTGTAAGACGAGCCCCAAAACCTTGCCTCTTCTGGGAAAATTACCCATAACTGACATTGGCTACACCCTAACAGATGCAGATGAATAAGTAAACACATTAAGCTGCTGAGGTAGACTAGGACAAACAGCACTCGGCACTGCTTAGTAACCACTCGGTGTTACTCATCTGCCAACATGTTGACTGCTGTTTAACTTGTTATATCCTGATTGACACTTGGAGCCAAGCAGTGTTCAGTCTTTGTTCCTTTGGTGAGCAAGGTAGGAAGCCTGAGTACCTGTGGTTTTCAAAATAGCGTTTAAAAACAAAGATGAAAGAGTTATTATAATACAGCAGAGTATAAAATTGATGCTGGAAAATTATTTTAACTTCAAAATGCTCCTATGAGCATTGCTGTATGGGATGGAATATAACACAGACTTTAGCCAGTAAGTGAGGATGAAAGCAGATATTGTGCAAAAATTTGGGAGATTAAAAAAAAAAGCAGAATTAAGTACTAAATCAGACCAGCAGAACTGTCAAATGTGTTAGACTATATTCACAGGCACTCATGTGTGACATGCAGGGACAAAACATAAACATTTGTTTAGTTTGAGTAATTTTGCTTTTTAGAGTAAAAGGCTTTTTTTTTTTTTTTTTAGGAGGAGGAGGGCTTTTCTCTACAGTCTGGAATTTTAAAAGTCTTATATCCTGCAAGGACTGTTTGAAGCAGTTCCAGAAGAACTGCTTTTCATTAGCAAGTGCTGACTCAATGATCTGTAGAAATGTATTGAGTTCATCAAAAAAATTAAAGAGAATTATTTGGTTTTACTTCTAAAAGGTTACATAATTTCAGTTGGACCTCATCACTTAAATCACTATATACTATGTTTCAAATATGTTATCACTTGAAAGTCAAACAATAAAGGCAAAACAAACTGGTTTGATTTCACTGAAGTCTTTGATAAAGAGTTCTTTTGATGACTTCAATAAAGCAATTCCCAAATGTCATTTCTCAGTAAATTTTGAAATTTCAAGGTTTTGTTTAAATTTGAGAAAAAGCAAAAATTAAGTAATAGCATGTCCTAAGAAACATAAATGTTGAACTTAAGCAAATGCTGATATAATTGACCCCAGCAGCCCAGGGGTTTACTTCAAGTGAGCAAGTGTTTGTGTAGTTATATGTAGATATAAGCTTGAACATATGTGATCTAAGTTTGGACATAAAGTCTAGAGGGATGCCAGAGCAGGGCAGTTTTTCAAGCTGCTCTAATATAAACCAGAATCACAGTTACTCCTTTTCTGGAAAACAAGCAAGTCTACACCTACACTTTTTCCCACTTTTGTCAGTTGGGTAAAAGGGGCTAAAAAGACACTAAAAAGGCACTCTGGTTATACCTACACTGATAAATAGCACACTCGGGCACATTAACTGGCCTCGAGGCTCTGCAGTATGGCTGGGTTCCATGCTCTTGGCCTTTCTCACCCACCTAAAGAGGATGGTGTGAGAAACAAGCATCTATCTGCATCAGCCTTATCAGGTAGCAAGTAAAAGGTAGCATTTGTTTTAATTTCATAGCAAGTCACTGTGGTGTAGACATTACTCTTTATGCACTCTTTCAAAGCCTGTGATTATCAAGTTAGGAGAAGGGAGTTCAAATCACATCCACACACCACAGGCTACAAGAGAGTTTGAAGCCAGCACTTATCTACTTCAGAAAGGTTTATTCATGTCATTTTCTTGCCCATGCCCCTAGTCTGTTTTCTGTTCAGCCAGCCTGCAGCAATAGTCCTGAGAAGCACAGATTCTTCCTTTCATTCTGTGCTCACCCTGAGTTCTTAAGATTTAGTTCGTATCAAGCATCAACGTCTGAACACATAAGTTTATCCTACAGTCATAAACTCTTCAGATCCAAGAGGTACCATCTGCTCTCAGTAAAACTACCTAAACAGCCCTGCTCCTCCACTGATAAATTCTTCTGGTGCTACTACACATCGTAGGAATGGTCCTACTAAAAGCAAAGGTCTACCTGGCCCAGGAGCCAGTCTCTGACAGTAATCAACAGCAGATGCCTAGGGAAGGGTATGAGAACACACAGTGATGGCTTTCCCAGAAGATGTGTTTGGGATCTCCTGTGCCAGCATTAACATCTTTGTGTTTAATTTTTCACAATGGGATCTTCTTCCATGGATTTTTTTGTGTAGTTTTTTAGCCTCTGCTAACTCACAGCACACATAACATACACCAACATATTGCACACCTAAATATGCTCTGCATAAGGAAAAACAAGGTAGCTTTGAACTGCTTACATGCTGGGCTCATAGACACCTAGATCTTGATGGAATGGGATAAGGAAGCAGTAGTGTCCCTATTATTTTCTACAAAACTTAGAAGACCTGTAAGTCACTCTTCGTGTGAAGGCATTTCTATACTTTTCTTGTTTCCTTTCTCTGAACTTTATCCAGTTCTCCACTATATTTCTTTTAAGAAGAGGGGACATGAATTCTGTAGGAATTTATGCAGTTTCTTTTGTTCTCTATTTCTTTTCTAATAATTCCTAACATTCAATTTACATTTTTATTGCCGCTGAGCATTAAATTGGTGGTTTCATAAGAACTATTCATTAAAATTCCAAGATCTCATTCCGAAATGGTAATGTTAAATTCAGAGCCCAACGCTCTACACGGAGAGTTAAGATTGCTTTTTTCATGGGTATCATTTATATTTATCTACATTGAAGTTGTGATACCAAAATTTGCAACACAGTCAAAACTTCCCTTTCTGCAATAAAATAAATATTTTCAAAAATATAAAAACTGGCTCTTACTAAGAAATACTCATTCGAATCTATTTCACTGAAGAATTTTTCAATAATGACATGATGACAATGTAACAGAAAGAGAACTCTACGCATCATTTTATACCACTTTGTTTGAGCAATACCACTATCTCAATATTCTAATGAATCATCATGCTATCTTAGAGCCACAATTCCTTGGGACAAGGGAATAGAAGAAAATTCCACCTTTCATTAACAAAAATCAAGTACATTTCAAGCTATCATGTGTATAAAAGTTAAAGCTTAAAAATGTGATACAATTGCATGGACAAGAACAACAGCAAACAGATGAAAAGAACTTAACATTTTTTCATTTTTACATCCTTTTAAAACCTATTTCATGCTTTGCGAAGCACAGTTTTTAACTGAATAACAGAATTACGATGGTGAACAAAGGACACATATAGGTACTGTCAATCAAATTTATTTATGATGGCAATGTGTGATATATTTCTGAACTAGCCTAGAGTTAATGCAGTTGGTTTGGGGTTTTTTTTAAGAAATCTGGAAATGCTATCAAATTAATCATATCATCAAGATCACACTAGTTCTTGAGGACTAAAAGATTCAATACATTCAGGAAAACACCAAACAGACCACAACAATTTAGTAGCAAGGAATGTGGTGGTAAAGACTCTGATGTTGGAGATTCATATTTAAGACCTAATGTTGATATTATCTCGTTATCCAAATGAGTGTTCTGCCCCACAGGCTCTCAGCTAGTCTAGGAAGCATTGCTCACAATCTCTCTTCATGGAGCTGTTCCACAGATACCAAGATCCTGGTCTGAAGCACTCTGAGTTGGAAAACCAAAGCATGAAAAATACAAGCATTAGGGGAAAAAACCATTTTCTATGTTTCTATATTATGGCATGTATCTACAGATATGGATAATACTTCATCTTTGTGACTTCTTTATTGTCTTTTGGATCAGGAATGTAAACAGTGTGATATATAAGTGCTATTAGAAATTAATTATCATTCAAAACATAAATAATTTAAACAATTTTAGGGCAAATCCTAGTCTCATCTAAGTATGCACAACTAGCTAAAAAAGAAGCCCCAAAAGAATTGTTGGTTGTTTTAGAAACTTCTAATTTTCTAAGTTCTTTGGAAGTACCAATTTTCTTAAAGAACATTCAAAATAATTAATACTTTAAACTTATCTTGAGAATAAACAGTTTGTTTTCTATATCCTCATAAGCAGTAAGCATTGTAAGATAATATGTATGCACACACTCGGTGTTCACAAAATCTTTTTTTCCCACATTTTCCCTGACATGATCTGTTTTTAAATCATGACAAAGGAAAGATATTTTAGACAATCATTACATGGCATGGTATATAATAAATGTAAATCATCTTATTTTCATCCAGCATTCACATATTACATCATCAGCATTGAATAGGATCTTATCCGGTTACAAACACAAGAATTCATGTTGCAGGTCTGATTTCTAGTAAAAGGCAGATTACCTCTTACCATCCTGTACTCTTCATTTTCATTTTATAAAAGAAGCCCTTATTTAATCTTGCTGTCAATTTAATTCTGAAGTGTGAACTGTCACAGTTCTAGTAACATGTTGTGGTCCCTGCTCTGACTGCTTCGTGATTTGCACTTTTAATAGTGCATCACTGGAGAGAGGTTGGCATGAAGACCATGAAACCATGGCAAAGCATGCATTCACTCCTTGCTTTGGGACCCAGTGGTCGGTAATAACAGAGCTTGATAGCCAGACAAATTAGTGAAGGCAAACACCTCCCATCTTTTGCACGCAGAGAGATCTGCCTTCTGGACACCTGTCTGTCACCTGAAAGAGGAGACACATGGCTTGCTGAATAGGGGTAAGGAAGAAGGACAACACTCCTGTCCGTATTGTCAGGCTAAAATCTTATTTTGGTGAGACTCTTTGCAGGGGTACAACCTCTCATAACTGCGCCACCCCAAGAGTCTCGTACACTTCTGTTCGAACACCAACATGTGGAGATACATTAAATTACTTCTGCAACTATCTTGTTTGCCAGAGACATCTTTAGCAGGTCAACCTGAAACTTGCTGTTGCAATATTTTCACTAACTGTTTTGTTGCTAGTCTACTTTGATTGATTAAGTGGGTAAATGTGAGAAACTTCTCGACTTTCATTTGTCCCAGCTACCTTATTTGTTCCTAGGTGGCTCCTGGTCCACCCAGCTGACCACTGCCTCTGTGGTGGGCTCATAAAGCACTATCCACACTCAGGCACACATAACATGCATTATTTATACAGTTCTCTGATTAGTATGTGCCTCACGATCTCCTGCGTCACTTCAGCTATCCTCCAAATTACAAAGCAAGAGTACATTTAAACTCATAAAAAGTTCTCAGCTATTTCCTCTCAGGATGAGAGGTTGTTTTGAGATCAATTGATGTTGTTTTGAAATTTCCAGTGTTGGGTGGATAATTACTGAAAGTGCAATAGCCCCACGGATTTTAGGTTTTGAATTTTCTGACCCTTCCAAGTAAACTAAGCACCATAAACTGGGAATCAGGAGAATCTTGGATGTGTAAAACATCAAATATTCATTTCCCCTTTGGATTTTGACAGAAGATTTAGTAAGTTTGTATTTTGCCTGCATCACTTCAGTGTGTATACAGTACAGATGGTCAATTGGTAAAATAAACCTCTAACTTTATTTTCAAGCCCCAGCTTTGTACTGAAGGTGGAAAAGCATTGCTAGGAAGAAAAGCTGGCATAATAATGCCTCAGACAGAGATACAGCACCCTGCAGCTCTGTAGATGTAAAAATGATTCTGCTTTCACATCCATACGTGGCAGTAAACATGAACAGCACTGCTAACTGGTGGGATGGGTGGGAAGGGTCACCACTATGGCCTCATCCTCCCATTTCAAGAATCTTAAGGATTTTCATAGCGGCATATGCCAAGTGGCAGAAAGGAAAGGTTGTGTTGAAAGTGGATAATCAGTTCCTACATAATAAAAATACGTTCATCTTCAGATTTGAGAGTCTTCACAGAGTGACAAAGCTCTGAGATTTAAGTGATACAAACACTAGGCACTCTAAAAGCAAGCTAGAACACTCTTCCTTGTTTCAGAAGATCCTGACCTTACTTGTGGAAGCAAACCTGTGTTTCTGTGAAGCGAAAGTTTACTGTATTATTTGTCAGCTTGAAATGACCTACCATACGGCTGCTGGAGTTTTTCATGAGTGAATTCCCCGTGTGGCTGTGGGAAGGTTTTACACAAGATAGGAAATTACTTGTAAAATATTTTGACAGAGATTCCAGATTTGTGAGTGTGTCTTAGGTTCTATGTGACACTATCTAGAATAGGCAGAAAAGTAGATTACTTTTTTCTATTATATATGCAAGTGTACAACTAAGGAATGACAAAAACTATCTTTGCCTTTTGGGATGAAGTAAGAGAATTAATCTTTTACTTACCATGAGAGTGCTACAGAGCTGAAGGGCACAGAAGTATTAAATGTGTTAGGCAATAATTACAAGCTAGAAATCATGTTGAAGAATATGCAAACACACACAATTTTCTCTTTTAAAACTTACCTTGGTGCAATATAAACCTAACTAATACACACACATAAGATCTTTAAATATAAACATAATAAATGGAGTACTTGGATTTTATCTATCTGGATTTATACACAACCCAAATGCAACAATCTGGTACTCTCTGCACCTGTTCCATACAAACACAGTTCTTAGAACAAGTTGCCCACCATTCATTGTTTCCATATTATAGGGCAAAGTTTAAACTAATAAAACAAACCCACCTCATTTTCAAATGGAGTACACATCATGGCTCATCTCCCAGGATGCATTATAACAGACAATAATCTAACTTTGTCCTGGCAATCAACTAACTCAAATTATTTCGAGCTTGGTGAAGGAAATTAAAGCTTCAAAACTGTGGCACTTCTACACATCAAATTAAAAGGCCTGTGGTTGAACATACTTTATATAGAGAGGGAAAAGCAGTTTCTATAGCCAGCTGCTGGCAAGCCAGGGCAATAGAGACCAAACCAGCTGGCAGTCAGTGCCAAAACAGAGCCATTTTCTACTGAACAGCAGCAGGGTAGGAGATAGCATCTTGAGGAGCAGTAAGGTCAAAAGCAATCCTGCCACAAGCACCATGGTGCCCCGAGCTTGCCCTCGCTGTTCAACCACACCAGCTGTGATTGGGGTGCGGAGGGAAGAAGGGCTGCATCTGTGCAAGGAAATCACTGCAGCATCTGTTTCCTTCCCTGATTTTGATCCCATTTGCAGTTTGATAAGAGTACTGCCAAGTTGCAATCTCATAGCATTCTATATGTATAAATCAAAAGGAAAAACTGCCAAAAATGAATTCTGAAAAAAATTCATCAAGAAAATAAAGGCCACATAGAAGCAGCCTAATGTCACAAGTATTTATTTTTAAAGCCTTTGTTTTGAGTTTACAAGTTTGGTCTTATTAAAACAAAATGCTCTCTTATTTTTTTCCAGTCAATGCAATTTCTAGATGAGATGAAGCACAAGCAAACCAAAAGTCTATGGTGGAGCAATTGGCCAGCTCAGACCATGCTTCAGGAGCATTCCTGCATTCCTCAGAGCTAGGAAGCTCTTGCACAGCAACATCTATGGACAAGGCTCTCTCTTGACTCTGGTGGTACCTGAGACACCCTGCCAGGCCAACAGACAATGACCGTGGTTATTCATGTCAGCTCCTTCCTTGACCCAGATACTGGACATACCCCGGGCAAGAGACCTTGCTTCCCTCGGCAAGTCTGGCATGCCAGGGGCACTCCAGATTTCCAGATCACCTCCTCTGCATGAGCAGCCATCAGAAGCAAACCCTTTGGTTTCTGGATTGCTAGTCCATCTCCATACAGAATGATGCACGCTTCAAGTCTTGCTCTGTAAGGCATTTCATGGCTGGGGACCAAGACTGATAAATTTCCAGAGAAACCACCATGGTCAACAGTCACACAATGAAGCCGACACAGTAAAATTAAAACTGACTGTGGGGTGAATAGTTTTAGGGCTTTCCTGAGAGCCATTCCTGAAGATCTAATAAAAATTAGAAAAGTGTTTGACCCCCTTTTATCTCCAATGCAAAGCATATTTCTTCATTCACATACGCATTTGCATATCACACTATATGTCATTACAGGAAACAAATCAGCAAAACAATCCCACATTATTCTAATATGCACATTTCTTTCTCTGTCGAGTAGATAATTAAAAAACCAAAAAGACAGATGGGAAGTCATGCTTTGTTTATTACCTTCACGATAAGGTTTTCACATGCTGTGGTGGTAATCTTATTTTGAATAGCAAGCATTTACTAGATCCTATTATTCTACAGTTTCTGTGGGAGATTTCTTGTCATCTTGGAAATTATATGTTTGTTTCTAGATAGAAAAATTAGCTTTATTCAGAGGTCTAAGTAATTTGGATATATAGCAAGCAGCATCTAAAACAAAAGTCTAATATCAACATCCCCAAAAGTAGATTTTAATACTGTTAAATATACATATTGCAAAAGATTAGATTTACTGTTTTACTTATATTGTATTAGTCATTTATAACATTTGGTCACTGAACAACACAAACTTATTTTATGGTTCTTTCATCCTTTCTCAAAAGGACTGCAGGCTCCTAGTAAGGCAAATTCAACACAAGGGTTTCTGGGATATAGGCACTGCACATACAAAGGTAGTATTTCTGATGGATAACATTCTTTAAAGGTCTTTTCATGATCCATTAATTTATGAATTACGCAGCAGAGTAAGCATTGTCAAGGGTTTAATTTCAGTTAAATGTTGATCTTCTTCCTTTGAAGCTTTTATCCAAAAAGTAAGTAGGACTAAAAATAACATGTTCCCTTAGACTGACTCTGACAGGTCCTATCATAGAATTAACTATTTTATTCTTTACTTACCAAAAGGTGGGCAGTTGGGCCCATCCTCATCTATAAATAGGAATACACACCAAAAAAAATCAAAATAGAATAGAATATTTCTAAGGCTTGCTTTATTCACAGCACAGTTACAAAAAGTAACGCAATTGCCATTGAATAAAATTTACAGTAAGGAATGAAGTATGCCAGATTTCCAGGAAAGCAGCCTACCTCCACCTTGCCAAACCTAATCAAATCCAGGTAAACCAGAAGTAAGTTACTACAGACAGGTTATTTAGAGGTTGATGAGAAATCAGTCTCAGGTTCCACCTTACTTGAAAGGAACATTTGTGCTTTGACTCAAATCTTTAAAAAGAGACCACCAAACAGTGAAGAGCATAATTATGGAAGTATTCTTACTCCCTAAGTACTGTTCTCCCCAAGGACTGAAGTACAGGTAAATTTCATAAGCCATCGTAAACCAATTTTATAGATAATAGCTCAGTGTTTAGAGCTGTTATTTCTCTTTTCTCTCCTCTCTCTTTTTCTTACACCAATAAAAAACCCAAATAAACAAAACACCCAACAGCCCTCAAAAATGAGAGGGAGAATCTGTTAGTAAGCTAAAGAAGTGGTGATAAAATTCTGACCTCAGGACAGAATTCAACCTAATTCGACAGAATTTTTGACCCAAGCAGCAATAGTAAGCATTGCTGCTAAACAGAATCTGGTCAGGTGCTTGCAGTACAGTATTTCAAGCAATCCAGATTAGCTGCAATTAAGAGATTTGTTTTTTACGGACAGGGTGTGGCAATATGTAAGAAACTCGCGGTATCCTGAGAGGGAGTTTCTTAACTTCCTTCTCATTACATTCAATGGTTTCTGTTTCACAATGAAAAAGCATGAAAAAGTGCTGACAATATTTACATTCAAATTTCTCCCGCAAATAATTATGGTCTTTAGTGTGAGCTAAGATGAAACCAACATAAACTTTAATATGACCACAATCTTATTTAATTCTGAAAGAGCAGAACCCTCTTTTTCTTCCACACAATACCCTAGAAGCATTACTTGACAATGTGTAGTCAGGTCTTGGTTTCTTGAAGTTCCCACAACATTTTCAGGCATTACAACTGATGGTAATGCTCTTGCCATAAGCATAATTGTAATCAAGAGATGAGATATCCATTGAGCCATTAATTTAAGTATAGTAATTCTTTTATCTTTTTTAGTAAAACCTACAAAACAAAGAGCATGGTTTTGTGCAGAATCAAACCCAGACATAGCTGCTTGTTCCATAGTGTTGTGGTTTGGCTCTCTAAAGGGGTTTCCTTATATGTCAGTAAATCTGTGACAGGTTGAAAAAATAAAAAAGAAGATTCATTATGAAGGTAAAATTGTCTGAAGTCCAAAAGATAGCGTAATTTTCTTGAAACAAGCATAAACATGAAATTCTAGGGATAAATGGGAAAAGCTGCCTAAGCACACCTGGAAACATTTCAAATGGAAATAAATCATGGATTCTAAGATACCTCTGAAAATATCCAGTCATCAGCATGCAAGTGAACCAAATGCAGTCACTACAGGTGTTATTTTATCACCATCTAAGACAGATTCGTTTCTATATACATGTTTTCAGTCTCCATTCACCAATTTAAAACTGTTCTAATTAAATTATTTCAAAATTCTAATTTGTAATTCAGTTACAAGATCAACTTATTACTGCTTAATAATGCCTTAGTCTTCAGCTGAGTGTGGTAATAGATTGTGTGTGCATTCTGAGACTACAAGCACACATGAAAAAAAAAAAATTAAAACCTCTGTGAAATGGAGCTGTTTGATCTAATGATTTCTGCCTTGTGTTGGCAATGGGCTACTGGACTGCACACATATTCATCTCCACTGACATGTGGTAACCCATTAGGCCACTGTAACTAAATTTCATGTCTGACTACATAGAGAGAATTGAACTGATAGAGTTTGAGCAAAGTTTCATGTTGTCAAGGTGACTACAATCTTCCTAAGGTAACAGATACTTTTCCAAAATGGAGAAGAGATTGAGCATTTCTCTGCTTAAAGGCTTTATATACACATAAATGTTAAACTGCCCATTTTAACAATACCAAGATAGTTAAAATGGTACATCTGGTATCGTGTATTGCAGTAATGCTGATATGAACATAGCCATTCTGGCACAGTTACTTCTATACCGGTGAAAAACTACTTCATTATTAGGGATCTTCAGCCCTCTGTAATTATATCCAACTTTACAAGCTGTAGCAGTTGTCAAATAGTTGGACCAGCACAAAAAAACACCCCTATTTGTTAATTAACCAAGATAATTTTTAGATCCCTCTGTGATAATTTTCAGGTAGTATGTAATCTACCTTTCTCAGCCATAGCCCGACACACTTAGAAGTCTCTTTGTGTGTAAGGAAAGTATAGATGAGAAATTGTTTCACTTGCAGATAGCAGGCAGAATTGTGCTGTTACAAATGCAGGAAAACCATGTGGAAGGTAACAGAGAAAAGTCAGCTAATAGGCTTTGTCTGAACTCCAAAATACACAAATGAGTCACCTCCATGGAGCACGCCATGACGACACGAACTAACTCTACAAGAAAGTGCTGACCTAGTGTGGGAAACAAGAATTGCCTCATACTTGATTGCTGAAATTCAAGTTGTTTCAAGAATTGCATATCGACAGCTTAAGTTTTTGTCTGCATTGAAAGAGCCAGCATGTTTTTGTTGTCCTAAAATTAAGTCCAAATAGTTATTTTTAATGAAACTGAAAATGGCTCACAATTTGCTGAAAATATGGGGAAAAGCACATTCACACTGCTGCTCTTTTCTTCCAGAATCACATCTAGAGTGTGTGGTTTGAAGGCATGCATCTGTTCGAAGGCTGAATACTGGCACATTGCTGACATAATATGTAAGACTTTTAAAGTGGTGCAGTAGTGTATCACCTGTCACTGGCTCTAGTGCCACTGCTAATCGCTTTTGAAATAATCCAATGCAACAGACATTGAGGCCATCAATATTTTTCCCTATTATTTTATATTCCCTATTATATTATATTTCAATATTTTTCTACATTACCACAGTGTAGAGACCATTTGGATAATGAGCACTGCCCCCGAAGAGCAATGACAGATTTCTGTGCCATCATGCTTTGTCCAGAAGCACTGCAAGCACTGCACATTATTTGGGGCTCTGAATGGCAGCAGGGTCGGGATCGCCAGCCCTCTGTTCAACCAGCAACCACTGGAAAGCAGTGTGATTGAAGAATTGGGCCTTTTCCAGCTGCTAAGTCTTCCTCTTCTCTACATGGAGCAGAGACAAAGTTCAGATGGAGGAAGCAAACAGAAAATCCACTAGGTGCTTTGGGGAAAAGAGAAGAACCAGCTGGGGTTTCAGAGTCAAGTAAAGAGAAAGGGGTAGGATGGTCACCACCAGCTGTAGACTGCATTCATGTCAATGCTAAGCTGCATGCAATGTTTCTCTTAAAAAATGCACTTTCCATTTCCCTCTAAGGGCATCTGCTAGTGCATAATATCTTATAAAAGTGTGGGAAGATGACGAGAGATTACTTGGCTGTACCTACAGGTCCAAAGATTTTCTGGCAGCCTAACAGTGAACAGGTAGCAGAAACAGCATCAGAGTCATGATAAGCAAAGGCCAATGCAGATTAACTTTATTCTCTTGAGGAGGTGTGTGAAGTTTAGATCGGAGGTTTAAGAAGTAAGAGCACCTCTTTGAACATCATAAGGAATTCTGCCAAAGTTCTTCCCACCTCCAAGGAGGACAGGAAGGAATTGACCAACAGTAGCCAAGAGCCATAACAGACTAAAACATTCAACTCACTCCAAGGAACTGTCCTTCAACAGAATTTTATAGTTTAAATTTCAAATAGGATGCAACATGGGAGCTGGACATACCAGCCACTTAAAACTTACCTTTGTAACTTCTGTCAAACAGCGGAAAAAAGGGAGAGCTGGGGAGCTGACTGTTCTTCTAGTCTGGGTGGATCATCTAAGGGGATAATTTAGTCTCTGTGATATCTAAATCATGGCCTATTTATTTTAAATTCCAATAAAGGGCTAATAGTGCTAATTACAGTAGCAGGGATAGTGATGTGGCTATTCACACACAAAGAACTTGGCAGAGACCAAACTCCACTTTCACATAGGTCAGCAAAAAAAAAAAAGAGTGCGCTGCACTTTGTCACATCTCATTTGGATTGCCTTCAAAATGCTGAGCTAGAGGCAAAAGATACCACAGTTCATTTCCAATTCCACATCTAATCCTCTCACCTTTAATTTATTTTAAAAGTTTAATCATAAGTTCATAAAGCTCAGATATAAATTTTTTAATAAAAAAAAAATTCAGCACCTGCAGGTAAGGTTTTTAGGAACTCATGGTTGGCCCAGGTTTCATTATGAATAGGGACTCTCGCACCACCTTTCTGCAAATGCTACTGTGATAAAATGTAACTTTCATTCCCTCCCTGTTGCTTCAGAGATATGTCATTTACAGAAAATAAATAGAAGACTTCTATCACAAAGAAACCATGTTCCACTCAGGGTCAGTGAAAAGCTGCACCTCGCTCTGGAGTTTCTGGCAGCATAGTAATAAACTTTTCTGCAGAAATTGTCACTAACTGCTAGAAACCTTAGTACAAATAATAAAAATATCTGAGATATTCTTAGAATACAAATAATGTAATATTTGCAAATAGAGAAACCATACTAAATTTAGGGGGTTCAATTTACTTTTAGTTGATTAAAATGATGATATTAATAGTTCTTTAAAGATGTCAGCCAGCTTTGGAATGCCGACTGCTGTAGTGTTCTTGGATTTCCAGAAGTTAAATGTTTTGACAAGTCCTCTTTCTAAAAGCTCTTAAAGAAACTAAGTTATCAGACAGATGAAAATTCCTTAGTAGATAAATGTAGGCAAATGATGTGTCGGAGAATAGTAATAAATTGTTTTCACCATGGGAGAGAAGTGATCAGATATCTGCACTAGCAATTGTTCTCTTCAATATATTCACAAACGATCTGCAAAAGGGAATTAATAATGAGATAGTAAAGTTTGCTGATGATACAAATTACTCAAAACAGTCAATACCAAAAGGTGTCATTATACTGAACACTGAGTGATTCAGCAACAAAAAATGTACACAGTATTTAATATCAATAAATGCAAAGTAATACATGAGGGGAAGCCTAACTGTACATACACAGGGACAAATGACAAACAAATAAATAATTTAGTATCGCTGCAGCAAGAATCTTGGACTCCTTGTCAAGAACTCTCTGAAAACATCTGTCCGGTGCTCACTGGCAGACAGAAAATGTAAACTGAACTAAAAATCATTATGTAAGAATGAAAAGTTAAAAGACAAAACAACACACCGTTGTATAAACCCTGCATCCACATCCCAAACACTTCAAGTCTGAATGATCCATGTCTAAGCGTTTATTAGAAGTAGGAATGTTGTATGCTAGACAACATAGATGAATAGCAGTATACTATTGTAACTGTATGAGGGTGGATGAAAGTACTTTTCAACTTGAAAAAGAGGATATAATTGTATATAAAAGTGAAACTAACATAGATAGTAAGTAAGGAACAATTGTTCACTATTCACCCTAATATAAGACTTAACAAGCACCAAGTATCACAGTTTTAATCAAACAGAAATATTTTCCCATGTAAGTCACAGCCACACAGTATAGTCTACTGTTACAAGAATGTTGTTACAAAAATATAAATGGGTTTAATAAATAATTGTAACAATGTATAGAGAAAGGGTTCAGCAAGGGATAATAAATGTATGATGCATTTAATCTACAGTTTAAGTAGTGTGTACATTGTGCACAGCTGGAAAATGGGAAAAGTATCACTCTGTTCTCACTTCTAAGAAACAGTTAAGAGACTGTTCTGTTCTGTTTTAGGGTGGTCATTCTTGTCCTATTATTTAGACCCAAAAGCCACAAGTTTCATGATCTAATTATATCTGCCTTCAAGAAACAACTTAAATTTTACTTCTATTTTCAGCACCAGGCAGAAAAACCATTAATTCTCTTTTGCAATAAATAGGGGCTGAGCATTGCTGGCACAGTGATTAACTCCTTCCTGCAGCAATTCTGCATATTCTGTACTGCTGCAGCAATCCCTTCTGACTGCAGAACAAACTCCGCTCCCTACTTACTCTTCTTCACCTGACTGTATCCAATTGATCTCTCATCTTTCTCATCATTATATTTATCATATTGTACTTTTCTATTCTTGCATATAATGGAAACTTCTGTGTTCTCTTAGACAAGTGACAGAACACTACATGTAGCATTTAGTCACATTGCATTGTATTTAAAAGCAACATATCCAATCCCTTTACATTATGTAGTACAATTTTATTTTCTGCACTGATTTTAATTCAGCTTTGTCTCCCTGAACACTTCAGAGTGTGAAAAAGTACAGATAATTTCCAGGATGTCATAGATAGATAGATAGATACACATATATATGGGTAAACCATTTTCAACATCATATTCACCAAGCTATTTATATCAACAGTTTTATTGATCAGATACTTACATTCATTTTTACAGTTAGGAAAATGAAGTTTTCATTATAAAATCAGTATCTGTGTGGGTACTTGAAGCCGCAGTTCAAAATGGAAGAGCTGAGTGAGCTGCAGTATGCTCAAGCTCTAAGGCAGGGCTGCGCCTCAGCACCAAGGAGAAGGAAAGGTGAGCAAAATCAGCCCTGTCCACTTCTCTCCCCAAAGCAGGCTTATGCACAAATTAAATTGGAGAAAAACACCAAGAGCTATAGATAATGACTGAGCTTTTTAATACAGCTTATATGCTTCACTTCCACAGCATTTTAATGAGATTTGAACCCCAGTCTGCATCACCAGATGCATAAGCTATGACTGAATGCTTTCTTTTAACATTTCCTAGTCACAGGGCGGAAGAGCCACATTCTGTATGAATTACAAACTGCATCTACAACAACCAAGTGAAGTGCAGGAAGGCCTGGATTAACACAAAATACATAGGATGATTTGTAAGAGCTGTAGCTCCCAACTGGCCTTCAGAACATAGATGGCAAGTGAATAAGCACCAGAAGACCGTTATCAGAATAAATCAAAACATCCATTTCCAGAAACTTTAAAACCTTTAAAATACTGAGTTTACAGCAATAGAAAGTGGTACAATAAATGCATATTTAGCTTCTACATCTTTTTGCATCAGTGAATCCAAATCTGCTCTGCAAAGCCTGCATAGATATGTTTGTCACAGGGCAGAAGCTCTGTGAGCAACATCTGCCAAGAGGAAGGGTTGGTGGCAGACACCTTACAGAGTAGCAGTCCTCCAGAGATGCTCCAGGAACACAGGCACTCTGAAGAACATCACCATAATTCAGGCTGACCTAGTTCAATTTACTCGCTTTGAACAAGCAACCGTAAAAGACAGAGGTTCTCCGACACCTAAGGAAGAAAATGGTCCTTCTAAATTCTGTACATCCTCCAGAGTTTGGGGAAAGGAAGGTGATTTTTAGGGTTTGAGGCTGTTACAACAAGGCCAGATGCAGAAACTAAATAGGGATACCAGGCAGTGCACAAGTCTAATTGTGTTTTATGTATTATTTTCAGCACATCTATTTTTTGAGAAATTGATTCTGATGTTTTGAATCAATGCTGTGTTAGCACACTCTGCTTCTTCATTTTGATAATTAATGGCAAGCTTCTCAAATGTTGGCTGAAAATTTTCCTAGGCAGATTTGGGGTTTTTTTTTAGCTCGGCTTCGTGAGAAAACGAAGTTTGCGTGCATCACACCATCTCTCTCTGTCATGTTTGTTCAGCTTCAAGTGAACTGAACAGCATAGTCACTTTTTAAGTAGGAAGATCTTACAACAGACCAGTGCAAAATTCAGCACATCATGGAAGGCAGCTCCCAAAATAATTAATTTTTTTGCCAGCAAAGATGAGGAGCACTTGATTAGGTTCATCCAGTAGCAGCCGCTGACCATGCTGGACACGTACAGGTTTGGCCACCTCGCATGAATGCATCTCCAGAACAGCATATGCTGGGTGATTCCCAGTTGTTATGCCATGCAACAGTAACTAAAAGCCACAGAATGAAGAGGAGCTAGGGTTAAGTAAGACATCTCACTATGAGGACACAGAGAGATTGGAAGGTACCGTGAAAGAGGGCACTTCAGTGGGACGAACACAAATGTATTGTACCCCAAAGAGACAAAGACAAAGCAAACTAGTTCTCATTAGTTCTGCCATTCAGGGAATGATCTGGATCTGCTGGGTTTTCCCTTCATCTCTCTCAATCCATCTATCTCCAATTTTCCAGCTGGACTTACCTTTGCTTGCAGCTGCTATGTGCAAACCCCAATAGAGCCACAAAGAGCTATAGATAGGTACTCAGCCACCTGGTAGACAATGGGTACAGGATAAGCCCACGATTAAACATATATGTATCATAATCTAATGCTATATGTGATGCAAAATGACATATGATAAATCATAGAATAGATGGTTTATCACAGGTAAGGTGACTTATGCAATAAGCCAGTATGTTTATTTACTTAAGCAAGTGCCAGTTCCACTTGCACACAACAAGCAGCACCTGAAAAGGTGTCCCTCAACTGGACGCACAAAAAGAATACATAAGGGCTCATATCAGATGGAGGCTGCCTTTTCTTCACATGCTTAAGAAGAAAATATGCTGATGTTGATGAAACAGCAGGTCTCTTTTCACAACTTCGCAGGATGATAGGTGCCTGTTGACAGCTTCCCAAATGGAAAGGAGGAGCTTTTTAAAGCACATGAGTACTGTCACATGCATGTAACAGAGAGCTGTTTAAGAGCAGAGACACCTGCCAGCACAGCCACCAGGCAGAACCCTGGCAGACCTATGGGCCTCTTAGAAGATGACGATATGTAGCTTGGCTTCCAGTATCTCCTGACATCCCCTTTCCACCCACTGTCATTTGTGATTCAACAGAACCAAAACAATAAGCAAATCTATTGTATCCTCCCTCTCTGATAGTGCAATATCAGTAAAGTTTCTTATTTTTGCTTTGGAGGAGCAGGTTTTTTTAAACCAAAGGAGTGCTGCAGAAGAAAAGCCAGATTCGGAAGCAATGCAGCTGCAAGCACAACACACCCTTTGTTAGCTGCTGCACACAGCCGGCAAAGCGGCACTCGGGAAGCCTGTGTGGCAGCTCTGCAACTCCGTCAAGCATCCTGACTGGCATTAGCCCATTTTGAAGAAAGAAACCGTATTTGTGAGCTTTAACTCTTACTGCAGCAAAAGTAAGCTATAATTCAGGATTTAAACCTGAACAGACAACCTGCTGTTTTGTATGTGACATAATGGTTCACCTGTTTACCAGTGCTTTCCACAGTGAGTAGGTGTATGAAAAAAAAAAACAAACCCAAACCCCAAAAAAGCCAAAACAAAACAAAACAAATCTGTCTTGAAGAAATTAAGCTAATAAGAATTCTAAAAAAGACGCTGATGCCTCTGCCCCAGGCTCCAGCAATAAGTGAGTTGTTTATATCAGATATGCCCAAATGATCATAATTATGATCTCAGATATGCCTAGATGTCATAATGAACAGAAAATAAAAAGGAGCTCAAAGTCATTGCTACCCTGAAACTGTCTGATCCTCCAGCCAGATGGAAGATAGCAGCTATATAAAAGAGAGGACTTCCCTGCAGAGAAGAGGCCCAGTCTCTCCAAGGTTTTATAACCAGCCATGCCTGCCCCTAAGGCTTCAGAGAAAAATTAAATAAAAAAATCCAGAATTAACCTAGGGAATCAGCCTCTCACCTTTTGCAGGCAGCCAGCTGTAGCCCTGAAGCATAAGACTGAGATTTTTCAGTCATTGTCTTAAAGCAGTGCTGAGCATGTGGAACACATTGAGGGCAATGAGAGCTCTCTGTTCTCTTCAACAGTTTATAAAAAAAGGGAGTGACAAAACACAAATACAAATTCACAGATGTAAGGATTGCACAGAACAAATGCCCTCCACCGCCATCCACAGAGACGCTGCCAAGCCTGTTCCCAGACTCAGATTAAA
Source organism: Eulacestoma nigropectus (assembly GCA_013397775.1). Lineage (NCBI taxonomy): Eukaryota > Metazoa > Chordata > Aves > Passeriformes > Eulacestoma > Eulacestoma nigropectus. The sequence continues at coordinate 304,471 of VZTE01005309.1, read as the reverse complement.
GTGTATCCAATTGGATTAAATTCCTAGCAATGGCAAACTTACCACCTACCTACACTGGGAAATTATTTCTATGTGTAATCACCCTCACTGCTTCTTTATAGTGATTGAATTTTTCAAGCTTTGATTTCCAGCCATTGGATCTTTTCTGGCTTTTTTTCTGCAAGACTGAAATCTATACTTGATTTAGTTGTTCTTTTGTTCCTAATACACTGGTAATGCCTTCTATTGTCTTAAGCTCTACTGGCCAGTAATAATTCCTTATTACCTTTATCTTCTCCAGAAAGTCATTTATATTGTGTAGATTCTATTGTCATTCTCAGTTATGCCCCTCTTTTCCATACTTAACACTGATTTCTTGTTTAATTATCACCTTTGTGCCTTCTTTACTAGGCTAGCTTTCTTCTCCAAGGTAACTTACCTGTCTGCTCATCAAAGCATAGTCTTTAGAGTACCCAGCAGGATTTCCTTGAGAAGTCTCACTTTCTATGAAAACTTCCCCTTTTAGCACTCAGTTAGGGAAACAAATTGTTCTGAATTGGTCAATTTTATGTTTCACATAATTCAGCCTTGGTGCAAAACATTTGTTTCCACAAAGCAGAGGTACTGCAGTATCTGAGAATTTTTGGTGATCAACAGCCAACACTGCTTAGTGCATCACAAAGTCCAACACAGATTTATTCCATGCTTGATGCAGACAGTTCCATATTACAACATCCTTGAGATCCTCCTGAGATTAGATTATTCCTAATGTTGTTCAGAAGTAGTTCTCATTCTGGATTTACTGATGGCAATACATCTTTTCCTCACACATTGTGAACAAATCCTAGAAAGAGGTGCTCTCCATTGCATCAGAATTTGTCCCTGTGTACTTGTACCAAATGCCCACCAGTCTACAGTCTGCTTTGTTGTTAGTGTAACGGACATAGAACGTGTGCCATTTTCATGCTACACTAGAAATTCCAAATTAATTACCCTCATTTAAAATGTTGGGGGGGTTTGAAAATATCTTTAAAAGGTAATATGGAAATATTACTCCCCTTTAACATATTAATTACATTAAAGTTATTGTTTTTTATCCTTTGATATCTGCAAGTACAATATATTGTGGAGAACTCAACTGCACAATTCCTATTGTGCAAGTAAAAGAGCAGTGGTTTTGTTTGATGGTTGTTTTTGGTTTTTTTATTCTGGTACTTGGATTGAAAAATTAAATAAGAGTAGCAATGAATATTGATCCACGTTTTATTACCCAGTGCATCAAACATTATACCCAAGCTCCTTTTGTTAAAAAATTGTGGTACTTGAAAATATTTTTAGATATTTCATGGCTCCTCTAAAACAAAAAAAATAGATTCCTTGTCCCATCACAAGTTACTGTATTGCATAGATTAAGCTTTATGAGGTACCAAAAATAAGAAAAAGGCCCAAGTCCCACCATTCTTAATGCTAAAAGCATTACGGTAAGTACCTTTTTCGAAAAAAAATTAAATTCGGGTAGCTCCACTTTCTCACCAACACCACCAAGATGGAGCCATTCAAGTCATGACTAATCACTTAAGTCCAGGCAAGTTCATTCACATCAAAGGAAAGAAACCAAACATAAAGACCTTGTATGTTATAAGGATCACACCGAAGCTGAGGAAACACAGTTTCTTTTCAAACGTTTTTGGGGAATTTCAGAGAGGAGAGGGTCAGAGAGGGTTGGAGAGGGTCGGAGAGGAGAGGGTCGGAGAGGGTCGGAGAGGGTCGGAGAGGGTCGGAGAGGGGAGGGTCGGGGGGGGGAGCGGAGGGT
>VZTE01005309.1:290422-302593 GCA_013397775.1 Eulacestoma nigropectus | reverse complement strand
AGAGGAGAGGAGAGGAGAGGAGAGGAGAGGAGAGGAGAGGACAAATGAACCCCAAGGAGGTATGACACCTGTAGTCCTTAGTCTAAGAAACACCACAAGTGTATTAAACAAAAATATCATTGTGGCAACATGTGAGTTTGAAGGAACTCTGGACTATGCTGTGGCTTGTTACAGCCTCCTCCCAAGGGCACAGCTCAGGGTTGTGAGCAACACAGGTCCAGCTCTTCAAAAGAAGGAAAGAACTAAAACCAAGTCTCCCATATGGGGGTGAAGGCTGAAGTCATTGGGCTTTAAGGTAAAACCCTTTTCTTCCAGAAGCTTTGTGAACTTCTGTTCCTTGATTTCATTATATGTGGTCAAAAAGTAAATAGTACTATTGAGGGTAAAGTGATGACAAGCTGAACACAAGCCAGCCTGGTGCTCTTGCAGGAATGAAAGCAGATGGTGTTGTGGGCTTCCTCAGTATGTCTGCAGCAAGCAAACAAAAAGGACATAGTAATTCCAGTCTCCTCAGCACTTACTAGGCCACACTTGGAATATTGTGTCCAGTCTTGGTCCTCTAAGCAAAAAAGACATACTAAAAAATTGGAAATAGTCTAGCAGAGGGCCATCAAGCTGATCAGAGGACTGGAGAACTTGACAGATGAAGAAAGCTTGAAATAATTGGGTTCGTTCAGCATGAAGAAGAGACAGCTGAAGGTTGAACACCATTTTTTAACACTTAAATGGTTGTTACAGAGATGATGGAGATTCTTTTCGGCAAGATGCCCAGTGCCACGAGGCAATAGGCTGCTTCAGGGGAAACCCACTTCAGATTAAGAAGAAATTCTTCACCATGAGAGCAACTGAACTTTGAACAGGCTACCCAGAGAAATGGGGAACTCATCAGCCTTGACAGGCCCCTGATCATCTCATCTAAGGTCCTGCTTTCAATAAGAGCCTAGGGCAGATAATCTCCAGAGCTCCCTTCCACCCCAGGTTTTTCTATATGATTCCATAACTATCAAGGTTTTTTTCTGACTGGAAAACACAAAGCAAACAAAAATACTCAGTGCTGCCAGAAATACATAATTTTCAGTTAGAACTCCAGAGAGAAATACAGACTTGCCGTGTAGTTTTAGTTAAATTTCATCAATGCCTTTTGTCTCCATTCACCTTCACTGAGGGCTTTCTAAGATACCGCTACAAACTTTGTCGGTAAATATACAAACAATTTGCTGATTTTTGATGTCTTGTATGTTACACCTTGAACTGTTGATACTCATTTATTCAATGCAGTCCTATTTATGTACAAACCACATATATTATATGCTGTTTCCTTGAACACAGTAGGAAGTAAACAGCAGGAGACAGTTTCCTTACTCACAGTTTCAATCACCTCTTTCTCAGGGTCACATTGCAAGCAGACCTCAGGATAACAGGCTTCCTTGCTCCCTTTTCTAAGCATGTCTGCAGTGCTCTGACCCTTGCACAAATCCACACAACCACAATAAAACTGATCTCACTATTTTCAGAACACCAAAAAAGTTCCTCAGATAGTCTAGCTAAGGCTTTACCACGACTAGCACACTGCTTGCTCTGGAGAGAACAGTAGAGGATGGGAAACTATTGCTAACTAAAAAGAAATTTAAATATTATGTTTCAGCGTGCTTGCACAGCAGGCCTGAAACAGCTGCAGAGTGATGGGGTACAAATGCAAAACTACATACTTGTATCCTTCTAAAACACTTACCTAACCATTTCATGACACCGTGTAAAGACTTCTATTCTACATTAATTACAAAATAAAAACTTACAGAGTTCTACTGGTAACCAAAACCAGGCTCATCTTCCATTTGCAATGTTTCAACAGTCAGCTCACAGGAAAGACTTTTTGGACTCATTCTGCTCATTTACCTCCAGTGAATATGTTGGGTGAACATACGATGAAAACAAAGAATCAGTACCAGGAAATTCTACAGGTGAAAAACAGGAAATAAAGAAAATGGCACAGCCATGCTTCCTCGTAAACTGCTTCACTTTGATTCAAGCCAACATGACAGACGTATGCTTCATTAATGATAAAAAAATTGGTTATGCATGTTGAAAAAAAAGTAAACAATACTTACAAGACTAAAGGCTGTATTTCCAATGCTAAAAGAAATCACAGCTGATAAAAAGAATATGAAGCAGGAGAGAAGTACTACCATTGTAAGCAACACTACCCAGGGCAAACCCAAATATTCTGGTTATCACAGCAAGGTATCACCTTGCTGTCTCCTTCTAATAAGCTTGCCTCGAAAAACATATTATCCAATGGAGGCTCTTGTAAAGTATCTCTCATAAAAGGCTTGTGACGAGAAATATGAAAAACAAAAACTTCTCCATGCTTCAAAAACAGCAAGGAGAGAGCATGCTTTTGTTCAGCTCCTGCTGTAATTCTCTCATTAGTAATACCATTGCTGACAACCCTGATGTCCTTACTTAAGAAGGATGTTTGAAAACTTGAAAGAAACTACTAGAAAAACTGGTGATACAGAAATATTGCCTTGTGGTTAGAAACTAAGCTGCCTCAATGAGATTTGCTTAACAACTAAAGAGGGCTGAGATGCCTTGATCCCAGCCTTTCAGTATTTTCATTGAATATTGTCCAGTGCTAAAGGCTTTTTTAACCCAGCAAAGATTGAACAAGTTAAGTCAAAGCTAAATTCAGATCATAAATAAAACATTTCACATGAACAGTGAGTGTTGGTATATAAGTGCTGGACTCTTTGTTCTCTGAACTCTTTAAATATGAACGAGACATCTTTCTAATGAAGTTCACCTTGGTCTTCAAGCAAGACATACGTACGATGCTCTGCGGTCAGTGCTAAGGCTGGACTGGATTACCTCACCAAAATGATTGAGCTCTTCTTCTCTTGAAGTCTATTCAGCAATTACACTGAGACATGCTTGTAATTTACTCTAAGCACGTTTTGTAAATAATTATTAGTGTTACTACACCCTTACTGATCTACTGAAAGTTATTTTCATGTAAATGGGCTACTTTTGTAGAGAACATTTTGACTACTGTCCTAGGACTCACATCTTTAGGAATTAAAATTTAACTGGGACATAGGAAAATTCACATATAGCAATTCAATGGCTGATTTGATCAGTGCTAACTGCTGAGGTCCTACAGAGACTAAAAAGTATTCAACTAATTCTCCAGTGTCCTATTTGCCTGAAGCCCCAGCTGCTTTTTATGGGAGCTAAGAATCTCTAATATTCTACCAGTGTTTAGCTATTACATATATTAGTTTATGATGCTCAGCAAAGAACAAGCCTTGTTTATTAACCTTTCACTAAACCCTTCACAAACTCAAACACTGGCAAGAGAATAAGAACAAAAACGCACATGAGTATTATCAGGAAATGTATATATTTATTACTTTCCAATTTCCCCAGCCCTTGGTAACCACTGCATTTTCATTATTTTCATTTATTTGATCACCTCCTTTTAGTTCAGAACATGAATAAGCTGAAAAGTGAAGAGCCAAAATAAAATTCCCTTTCATAAAGCGTTTGTCTCCATACAGAATTCACCCGCATAATTACGCCCCTATAGTTCTGATGGTATAACTCCCCATGTGGACGCTTGAATTCTACAGGCATTCATGCAAGATTAAAAAGCATCCACAAGGCATAATTATACCACTCTAGTCTCTGGTAAATTTCCTCTTATAAAGACGACCTTTCAATGTTGAAAAAAAGAGGTTATTTGGGAGGAAAGAGAGAAAGGAAAAGCCCTTTGATTTCCTAATGTAGAAATTTTACGAGCTTTTCTGCTCTTTAGTTACAACCTGCTATACAAGCACGCACAAAAAAAAAAAAAATTACCATTGTGAAAACAAAGGTTCCTTGGATGATTATTTTGACTGACCACCAGTCAAAGCACACTGACCTGAAATGATATCACAATTACTCAAAGTCATTTACCAAGGTTTGGGAATTTTTAAAGATCTAGGTAACCTTCCCTTTTACTATCATGGGTACAATTGATTTGCGGCATACGTGTTCCTCAGCTTCTGTAAGATATAGTTAAGCAGGAAACTGTTTTGTGCCACTGCACGAAAATAGATCTGAGCTCTCAATGTCATAATGAGAGAAGAAATGACAAAATTACAGTAGGTTTTGTACTCCCTGTATAAAAGATAAAGGCAATAATTCTGCTCTTTCCTTAGTTCCTTTGCCTTGTAGCTACGTGGTTAGAAAGCACAACTTCCACTGCTCAGTTAGATAAAACTTACAATAAAGCTAAACATAGGAAAGTAGAGGAGTTGATGGTTAAGGCATCCAAGCAATCACAATTCTTTTATGTAAACCTGGGCATAAAGAGTTAAAAAATTAGAGTCTACTGAAATAAACTAAATTTAACTCCACATTTCCCTCAGGTTCTCATTATAGAAGTAAATTAAGGTTGTCTGGATGGCTTTTAACTCTGTGTTTTCTTTTTTTACTATAGTTAATTTTATTGAAGTGCAATATTTTTCCTACATTTTCTAGGTTTCAATTCTTATTTTTTATAGCTAATGGACCTCAAAAGTATTTTAACACTAATATTCTAATACATTTAGTTTTGCATAGTTTCTTGGCAAAGATTTTTCTTGAATTTCTTTTCTTTACAATTATTAAAAATGTTATATATGAGCATTAAGAAATAATCACATGGATAATATGATTTAGTAACTAAAATATATGGGGCAAAATCAGCATATTGCCTTTCAATGTCTTTGTATCGTCATAATTGCATGAACGTTCAAAAGTCATGAAGCTTAACATTGATTTACAATTGATCATTAGATCAGAGATGTAAATTATTACGAGAGGACTCAAGATTTCTTGTTTCTGAGTCCCAGCTAGAGCTAGGCATGTTTAGAAGGAGGAAAATAAGTGAATGCTTCAGTAGAGTCACTCTGCACTGTTCAGAAATATAACTTAGTAGGTTAAAAACCGAACAAAAAGCCAGGGGTGAGGAAGGCAGCTGCGACGTGACTAAAACCAGCCAAGTGTTGAGAGAGCCTTCATTTGCTGTATGGCAGAGCAGAGTTCAATTGTGCACTGTGTCCAGGCCTGCCCCTTTTTCCTCCCAGAGGGACAGCCTCATCACCAGACCAGTCTCATCATTCCAGAAATGGATGATGGAGTATTTCCTAAAAGATGCTGCATGCCCTCAGCAAATCGGAAGGAGAGCATCCTACCCTCAAGTAGGCCGGCTGCTCCTGCCTAGCTAAACTCTGATACCACAGTGGCCGGCCCAGAGATGTTGACCCCACTTTGGCTCCTGGATATATCATCATAATTAGTCACAATTATATGGCTAATGTATTTTTTAATTTTAATCTGTGCTTCTTCAGCTCTAGACTGATTAATTTTAGTTCTATGGTAAATCTGAAGAGTCTGCACTGGTAATTTCTGAGATAATTCCATATTAATTAAAGCAGCAAATTTCTTACATAATCTGTTGAAAATAATTTTACTGAAACAGTGGGTGGTGGTGTAAAATTAGTGAGCATCCATCTCACACTCAAAGAGAAAATAAGGTCAAGTACAAGAGAATGTATTTTCACATATAAATCAGATAGGTTGCCCTTGGTTTTTGTACAACACAGATGCTGTGGCTCAGAAGGGGAACCTGTTCCTCTACTACTTTCTAGAGTTTAATAAGTAAACTTTAATAAATCTTCCTGTAGTAAGTGAAAGCACTTTTTTAATAGCCTGCTGAGATACAAACATATACTCCTTCTGTTTAACTTGCTATGTGGTCTGTACACCCCTCCAGAGGGGCAGACCTAGCTACAGACACATACTTGCTTCTTCCTGCTGCATCAGGGCTACCTACAGGACTCAATGAATGCTACTTCAAAGCCTCCTTGCCCAAAACTTTCCAGAATTTCCTTGGGTCTTCTACATCATATCCTACATACAGTCACACCCCTTCAGAACAGATTATTCTATCACTGGAAGCACCATGCAGTTATTCCTAGCACAATTCAGTTCCATGAGCTTCTGGAGACCTAGCCAATGATCATTGAAACAATTCCTTAAAATTTCAGTGTGCCTCCTACACCACAATATTCAGGTACATAAATATAGGCTGAACATTTGTGCAATTAGTAGAGATATCTCATGCATTCTGTAAAGCAGAACCCAAACTTACTCCCAGAGCTGTGAACAGCACCTTCATGTTTGGTAAACAGTGGCAGCTGCATCTGCACAGTGCATAGAAAAGGAGATGAGAAAATACTGTGTTTTGGCTACAGTAGCACACACTGCTGCACAAACCCTTCTTCTGCTCACAGCACATAGGAAAAACCAGCAGTAAAATCTTAGGACTCTCAGAATTTTGGTTTATGCTCTAGTAATGTGCCTAAATTAACCAGCCATATTATAAGGACTGTCAAAAACATTATCTGATACGCGAGTGCACCAGCAACAACACAAGCTTTAAAAGCTTAAAAGCCATTTTGAGAATTAAACAAAGATTGACAGTATCTCTATTTTGTAGTGCCAACTTTTTGAACACTTTGCATTTGTCAAGAAACATATGATGGTGTTGGCAGCAGTTCCCAGTTAGCACTGGTCCCCTTTGTGAAAGCCACTGCCTAAACAAAGAACTAGATATGGTCTCATAGCCAACAAATTTGAAGCGTCTCTGCTCCACTGGTGAATCATTGCTATCCTGTAGAGGAGTTATAAAGTGTGCAGGATTCTGCAGCACACACAAAATAAGCTCTTCACAGTTTTTTTTGACTGTTCACATGAGCCATTCTATCACTTTTCAGCAACTCCAGCTTACATTATATCTACAGACTTACAGTAAGATGAGATAGTCACAGTATTTAAACCTTCAAACAATCTACGCTGCAAATCTGCCAGCCTCCTGTTCCTCAGAACGTTTCATCTCAGCTAAAAATTATCAGTTCAGAGGGATAAGAGCACAGAGGTATACAGATGACTGTAATGCATCCCACCAGAGAGCCTTTATGAATTTTTTAGCTGAACTTTCCTCTGTCCTTGTTGTTCTTGCCAACCACATGCAGAACATTTTAGAGACAACAGCAATTCCTTGGAAGTTTACATGCACTATTCAATTCCCAACAATAAAAAATAAAAGAAAATCCTTTTTCTAAACTGAGTTTAATCTCATATTTTCCTTCATCCTAAATTATAACTAACATCCAGTACTTGCACTGCACATCTGAGAAGCTAGCAGAAATTGCCACATTCAATTAGCACAGTAAAAGTAACAAACTAGAAATAGGATTTAATTCACTTTAATTCACTAGTTGGTTGCCATAAATACTCGTCTGTAAAACATGGAATTATGAATACTCTAGACATTATTTTCCTTTCATGAAGATGTTTGTTTACTTTGGCAGTGATTCTCTTGGGAGAAACTCTAATGATTTCCACTACCAAAAAAAACACAAAACAAAAAAGAAACAGAAACTGCCACTAGGAAGCAAGAAAATATTAGTCTAGTGTGCTGGTTAAACTCCAGGGCACAAAGGAGAAAAAAAAGAGTAGATTACTGCTTTGCGTTCTTGTGACCAGAACCTATATCCTTCAAGTTTAGCAGGCTTTTGTGATGGAAGTTGGGCTTTGAATAAAGCAAGAAAGCTGCCCATCTCCTGTGAATGTTAAGATTTTTAGCTTTAAGAACAAACAAACAAACAAACAAAAACATAACATGGGGGTGTGAGTAAGAGAACAAAGCAAACTATTTCAATTGCTGGTGTTAATTTTTCCCATTGCTTTTCATTTAATTTCAACACACAGTGATCTGAGAAAGGGTTTTTTACCCAGTTTTGTTCCATCTGGATAATTAATATTTTTTCTTTTAATGAGAAAAACCACCAGGAGAAAAGGTAAGCTACTGTGACTCAATAGGCTGCTCACTGATGAAAAAGACTTACCTACTTCCTTCCTAAGGGTGCATGACTATTATTTTCAGAGTTTAAAAAAATCAAGAACAGAAAAACAGTGAATGAAGCACACTGATATAAATCTTCAGACCTCTTTTTCCTGTGAAATGTCAAACCTCATCATCTGCTTTTCTATATGAATAACCTGCAGTCCCAGACTGTTTACCATGTTTCCATGGGAGGAAAACGTCATTAACAGAAAATCAACTTTAAGGTTAAGAGGAAGCAGCTCTAGCAAAAGTATGTGAATCGTGTATTTTGTTACCAGTCAGAAAAATATGCTGTTCCTGGAATGCATATGCAAGCCCATTTCAAAGTTTAGGCTGAGCAACAAAGCAGACAGATGTCACAGACCACAGGACAGCAGACTGTGTACTTCCCTAAACAGCCTGATCATAGGGAGGATTGAGCAGATCTTTAGCAGAACCCTTGCAAGCACTGCAGGACAGACACAGCTACCTAAATACAAAGGGCTAACAAAGAGCCTAGGAAAAGGAGTAGATATGGAAAGAGAGAAGGAGTGGTAAACCAGCAAAGAGAAAACAAGAAATGGATCTTAATTTTTTTTTTTTTTGGTAGCTGTAGAGCTTTGGAAAAGAGGTTAAACGGAGTAGTAAATCACTGCAAATGGTGAAAGGCCTATAAATATTGTGGGCTGTGGAAAGAACAATTTGTTGCATTACAAGCAGGCAATGAGTCTCTACTATGCTGAGCCAATCCACAAAAGGTTTTTTGAAGTCAATACTATCTGTAATATTTACTTTTATCTGTAACGTGCAAAAAAATCATCAAAAAAGCTGTGTTTAGTACTGGTAGAAAGCAAAGATACTTCTCATGTGTACATCTAATTGCAGCCCATATTCAAAATCACAGCCATGGTGATTTTCCAACTAGCTAATAGGAGGGAAAGAGCAGATTTTACCACTAGTCAGAACTATTTTCTTTTGTGTACATTAGGCTCCTGATATTTTTGTGTTCATATTCATTTACAAAATAAGGAAAATTTAAGCTGAAGTAGCTCTGTGTACATATAAAGTCTACATACTATATCTAAATTTTTATCAGTTTCATGATATATTTTGTGTTCACAAAAACTGTAACACTTATTAAGTGGTATCTGATCATGAAAAGAACAGACTTTTTAGAGAAGCCAAACCCACAGACCACTCTGAAGTGCACAGCATCTCAGTACAATCCCATTCAGTTCTTACAACCACTAAAGGTTTTATTGTTCAAGCAAAAGAAAGAACAGTGGGCCAAAATCCCTTCTCATATAATAATATCCTGTCCCTAACACTGGCCAATAGCAGATGTTATTCTCCTGGGTTTTTAAAAGGAAAGAACTTAAGCTGTGCATGGCAATTTCTAGATGAGATGATAACCACTGAGGGGCAAACCTCAGAAGCCACTACCTTGACGATCCCTTTCATGTCACCCAAATGGCAGCCAGAAGAGCTGCTCTGTAATCCTTACAGTTTGTCTTTATATAGTTATAGCTATTTTATAAAGTTTAATGTCATTTGTCCTTATACTTTCTATTCTATAGCACCCCTGGATAAGTTTGCCACATAAAATTTAGCACCCACTGGATGATGCAGAACACCAGACAAATAAAATGATTGTTGTCTTTCAGGCACCAACACACCCAGGACAGCTGTCAGCCCCAGCTCTACCACAGGTCTCCCAGGTGAAGTCAATGTCTGGCACATTTGTTGGAATGAATACACAGAAGCAGGTTGATTAATGGCTCCAAAAACCATAACTTATGTATATTTGGTTCTACCATACTGACAGCTTGTTTTGCAACATCTGGTTTTTTCAATTTACATATTATGTACAGTGATACTGCATATGGCTTGGCATTTGCAATGCTTGTTGTCTAGTCTAAGGAACTCATCCCAGCTCCATGACTCTCTAGCTTCTTCAAGTCACTAAGATGAGGCGTGGCTCTGCCAGCATGCTCTCCTCTTCAGGCAGTCTCACGTCAGTATCAATCAGGGAACATGGAGTCCAAGCCTCTCAGTACACCCTAAGGTCTGAAAAGGCAAATTGGGAGTTCTTGTGTTGCAAATAGGTGAGGTACCTGAAGGAAGCATAATACATACTTAGCTTGTTCTTACACATTTGTTTAGGCATTTATTTTCAGACACTTTCCAACTAGTGCAATCCAAAAAAGCTTTCAAGCCTTCCCTAGAAAGGAACAGCTAAGATAAAAGAAAGCAGGAAGGAATCGAGGGATTACAAGGGAGAGAAAAACAGTACCACAAGGGGGTGTGAAGGCCAAACGGTCAAAAATTGAGAAACTGGAGACTGGAGAGAGAAAACAAACTGCCAAAGGCAGGCCTCAGCACTTCTTGATGGCACCAAGGTGCCAGATAAGAGCCTTGATTTCGTGGAGGAGAAGCCAGAACTTCTGGCCTCAGCACACACCAAGGGGTCTCGTATCTGAGGCAGAAGAGCCTGCAGGATGCTTGGTTTGACTTGGTACAACTGTTCTCGCTTGTATTAGAGTCAAGTAGTGTGTGCCACAAGACCAGGGACCAGGAAAGACCTACTGGATTCTGCAGCAAGATAGCCAGAACCTTTCCTCATAATCAGCAGAGAGAGAGATCAGGTTTCTCTCCATAAAAGTACCTTCGTTAGGGGATGAATCATCCTTTGTAGCACCTGTCTTGTGTTGAACATTAGGCAGCTAATGTAGAGTGGACACTTACTTTTTACATGGTTAAAAATAGATGATCTTCACTCCGTGAAAGCTGTTTTAACAAACACACGCGATTGGGGTGAGTGGCTACAATGCCAGAGATAAACTCTCGTGAAGGATGTGAGCATTCTTGTCTTTCAGTCAATTTAAAAAATACTCGCATACACCAAGAAAGCGGTTTTGAAGGAAGAATTGCTAGAATTTGGGCTTGATTTAAAGGTGAGGGACAGAGAAGCTGACCACTTACAAAAAAACCCCCTTCAACTGATTGAGTTCCTACACACTTCGTAGAAATAGGCAGCTGGTTACAGGAGAGTGCAGTGCAGCACTGCTTCCACCCTGGCTAGACATTGCCTGAGAACGCCCCAGGTAAAGGACAGCTTCTGTTCAGGCTTGCACACAACTCAACGTCAGGTGTATGACAGGAACATAAAGGGAAGCCAGATGCTACCAGTTCTGCAGCTCACAAAACTACTGTTTATGAGGACTGTGCTGTGAAGCAATTCACTCTTCAGAGAGGCACCAGTACTCGGCCTGCAACATTTATTCACCATGTGATCATCTGTAAGGCCTTGGTCTGCGCTCTGGATTTTTTAGCCCTTGTAAGACTGCAGAGGTCTTCAAACAAATGCCAACATAATGAATAATTCTGGAGTGCTGAGCTGTAATATAGCAAAGATAAACACGTATCAATTATTCTTCTATGCTGCAAATGCGTTTTCATATTAAACCTGCACGGTGGCACGTGCAGGTTTAATACCCAATATATACCCACACAGGTTCACAACCACATCAGAGATGACTGCAAATGTTGAAACAATTTTTTTCCCACTATGTTTTATATGCAGAGAGAAAACATATACACGTTTAAGAAATAAGAATTGTTACACTGGGTCAGACCAAAGGCCCATGGGGCAGGTGGAATGAAGCCATCTAGTCGCTCATAGTGGACATGGGCAGATGCCTAGAGAAAAGTTCAACAGGTCAAGCACGTAATGACACTTTCCCCATGTACTCACACATTCAACAGCTGTGTATGAATTCTTTCACTGCTGAGCTACAGCCTTCCCAGAGGAGAAAGAGAGGCCGCTTGTTTTAGTCTTTCCAGGGGCATATACACCTACATCAATGTTACATCTGTACCTGCCAAACGATTTATTTGTTTGCATTGAACGGCTGCCAAGAACTGTGCTTCCACTGTATGGAAAGGGTAAAACCCCACCTCTGATACCGGAATACCTCAGAGGGCACCACCCCGTGCCACCACATCCCAGCAGGGGTTCCGCCCGAGCTCCCGTGGGTCTCTGAGGTGCCCAACAAACAAGGTTTGCCGGCAGGCCCCGGGTGTGTGACGAGCCCAGGCTCCCCCGGGAGCTCCGGCACGCCGCAGCGTCGCAGGGGACAGGGACAACCCCGCGCCCCAGAGGGCACCACCCGCGCTCGGCTGGGCGGGGCCCGGCCGGGGCTGGGCGGGGCCTTGGCACCCGCCGCGTCTCGCACCGCCCGCTCGCGCCCCACCCC
>VZTE01005309.1:235006-285122 GCA_013397775.1 Eulacestoma nigropectus | reverse complement strand
GGCGGCGGCAGGGCGGGGCCGGCCCGGCGGGAGGGAGGGCACCTGCGCCCCCCGCCCGGTGCGGCGCCCGGCAGCCGGAGGGGTCAGGCTGGAGGGGGCTGCGGACAGCGGCCGCCCCGCGCCTGGCCATTCTCCCCGCCCGTTCCGGGTGGCAGGTGCCGGGGTAGCTTTTCTGGCCCTTCTCGGTGCGCCGTCGCCTACCGAGGGACGCCGGCTTTTTTTTCGGGACGAGAAGAGAGGGTTTGCTCTTAAAAAAGGAGCGCAAACGGTCCTGTTGGTGTCTGTGAGTTTCGCCTTGAAAACGCCCCCCTTGTCCCCCTGAGCCGCCCGCGGCGGGCGCGGTGTCCCCGGAACAATGAGCCTGACAGCTCCGGCCGGCGCCGCCCCCCCCGGGCAGCCCCTTCCCCAGCCGCGGACCGGCCCTCGGACGGGCTCGGGTCGCCGAGAGGAGGGTCAGATGCGAAAGTTGACACCGTGCTGCCTTTTTGGTTTTGACTGACATTGCATTGTATGTGTGTCCGAGGACAGCGCAGTGTTCCAAGTTACGGTAGTTCTGTGACCGATTTTAGTCCGATTTTAATCGAGAGGTGTAACGATCTCGTGTAAAAATGGAAGTTTACCGATTTTTACTGGATCAGAATATTATAAAAAACCAGTGAGAAGCAAATCCGTGTTAATATAACCAGCTGTTGCATTATAAGCCCATTTTGCTCCAGTAATTTGCTCAGTTTTGAAAGGCTGAAATTATATAGGCCTCATCGTAATTTTTTTTCTTTCTAGTATTAAATCTTGTCAGATGTAATCGGTGGAAATTCATTTGTATCAGAACTGGAATCTCACATTGTGTGCCTGGTCAAGAACTGGTTACGATGCATTATGATTAGGAGTTAGTTGTCCTTAACATCTATAATAACCTTCTTCAAGCAAATTCCAAGCAATTCTCCAGCAGTGAGGTGTACAGGAATTTTCCCTCACTTATAAGTTGTAGGTCTATTTAAAGAGTGCCATGACAGCATAGCTAGCAATATTAGAGGCTTGTTAACATTTGGCATTATCTTGTAAGGTTTGTTTCACAACAGAGTGCCTGCCTCTCCCAAAATTCCAATGCAAGTGTTCAAGTTTTACAATGTAATTATCTATAATTATATAGAATAGGATGTTTTCCTGATCACTTGACCAAGAATGGCTTTAGTGGTTTTTTGGATTGTTTTCTGGGGTGAAGGTGGTGGGGGTGTTGTTACAATTTTATCTTTCTGTCTTCAGAAAGTTCTCTTTTACCTGATACATAACATATTGACGTGCTTTAAATTTTTAAGTTATTAGAATTGCAGCTTGAGGGTTGAGATAAGCTTAGAGATAAAAGTATTGTGTTTTCAGTTAACAGAACTGAATTTAGAATCATCATACACACCCCCACTCCATTTCTATGTTTTAGAAAAAGCATTTCCAAGAACAGTCAGATTTGAGACTACTAAAGATAAATATAGTTTTTCACTGTCAGCCATACTCAGTGGGTCCACCTCTTGGTAATATGACAACCACTATAGTTCACTTTTTAGCAGAAGTTGTATGTTAGGAATAAAAACTTAATCCTTTAAAAATCTTATTTCTAAAAACTTTCATTTTCATATTAGAGAATATAGTGCACTTATTATAAGTGTATTTATATACACTTATGTAGAAGTGTGTTTATGTAGGTGTAAGATACACCATAGAGTACACCTTGCAGAATCTTACAGATTCATTACTCCAGAAATTACTCCATTCATTACTCCAGAAATATCTGAGCAGTGGCTTCAGAATAATGCATTTTGATGTGGAAATATTAAGATAGCTCCTTCAAACAGATTCTCTGTACAGTAGTCAGTGCTCTTTTTGCTCATATATGGTAATACTGAGACAATGATATTCAAAATACTAGGAGGGAGAATTAAGTCTGCCATCTGAATTTTAATTTTTAAATTTCTACTCACTGTAGTGAAATACTATTACTCATTGAGTAGCAGTAATTACTAGTAGAAATATAAATATTATTTTAATAATAATTTTTAAAATCTCTTTAAAATTCTTCTGTTACTTATGCAGAGATGTCATCATATAATACCAAGTAATGTATGACAAAAACTGGTCTCAGAGTTTTTTGTAACATGGTTTTACACCCTGGAATTTTTCTTCTGCGTAGCTTTAAAAATGCTATGAGGTACTAAAATGATAATCAAAATTGCCTGCACAAGTAGTGCGGTGTTTATTGGGGAAACGTATCGGGGAGTAGGAATGAGTTTTTTTTAAATGAAGCTGTGTTTTCTTCCTTGCCTCAGTAACTAATTTACATGTTATCAGGAGAGAGTGGTTCATAGAAATCTCGGCGCATTGCTTAGTTGGTGGTTGGTCATTTTGGGGTTTGGTTTTTTTTAAGTGGAAAAGCATTTCAGGTATTTTCAAAATAATGTAAATTAATCTTTCTTTTTTAGCCTCTTCTGAAGCAGTCACCCTGGAGCAATCAGAGCAGCGGCTGGAGCACAGGAAATATATCCTGGGGAGGAATGCATGGCAGAGACCATCGTAGAACTGGAAACATGGGAATTCCAGGAACTATGAACCAGATCTCTCCTTTGAAGAAGCCCTTTTCTGGTAATGTCATAGCTCCTCCTAAATTTACTCGCTCTACTCCATCACTGACACCAAAATCGTGGATTGAAGATAATGTTTTCCGAACTGACACCAACAGTAATACTCTCCTTCCTTTGCAGGTAAGGATGGTATACCTGGTGTGTTCATAGCCTTGCATAGTATTTTTACTTTATTCATTTAAAATGAGAATTAAACAGTAGTTGCAGGCCTGATACTTGGTTTGAAAATTGTGTTTCTGTATTATTTTTAGTCTTAAATTGCAATTAATCCCCACATGTTCAGTGTATTCAGCAATATATGATTCTTACAGTTGAAAAAGTATATTGATTGTCAAGAAAGATACAAACTAGGCACTGATGAAGCAATTAAACACAGTATGTTTAATCCAGCAAGTATTTTCTGCCTATGGTAATGCTTATATTCTTATAAATCCCTTTAAACCTCAGGATTTTTTTTTGTTTGCTTGTCCTTCTACATAGGTTTTCTTACTTTCGTAGATGATTTTCGAGTCTTTGTCATGTTGGTCTTTTACTGGTATTCTAGGCTGATGTTTGTGTGAGATCTTTTTCCTCCACATTTTAGCACCTTTATGTTTTTGTTGTGTCTGGAAGCCCTGTGATTTAAAAGTGTTAAACAGAAGGATGTGTCTTAGAACTGGATCTGGACTGTAAAGATCTGGATTGACCTCCTGAATTTTGCCAGTGACATCTTATGTGACTTTAAGTAACTCATTTAACTGCAGCCTTAGTAACCTCTTGGTAAAATGTTATTTTTCCCATTCTGACCTATATTAATTTAGTCATTCTTTGTTAGCAGAGGCCTTTCATTTGTCATAATTGTGACCACATTTGAGCTGTATTTGCATAAATGGCAGTCTAATGCTTATGTAGCTGAAGTAGTGGGAAAAGGGTGCTCCTTGGGACCAGATTTCCCACTAGGGTTCTGGTTTTTCTACCATTTTTCTGGTGAATTTGGCACAGGAGGCCATGTCCTGACTCTGTCCAGGTGCGCTCTGATACTTAGAGTGTTTTTGAAGCTAACATGACTTTTGGACATGCCGAAGTTATGCTCCAAGTATATGCATTTGGACCTGAAAACTTATTGCTCATACTGTGAAGACAGGTTCCATTAGGTAGCCTTGCTAGCTGAAATATTGTGATTGAATAATCTTTTCTGTGGGTAGAAAGATGGGGGAAAAAATGGGGTATTCTTCAGGAACTGTGTTCTATTAAGTAAAACAGATTACAGATAGGTAATGCTTTGCGGTGCAGGGCAGCAAAAATAGAAGAAAGTAAACACTGAAATCTGTCCCAAAGATGTTAACCTAAGGAAGAGATTTAAAAATATTAATGCCATTGTACACTGAAACTGCTGTGACATCTACACTGGAATTCATATGCAGCTAAGCACAAGTTGTGAATGTATTTGCCCATGCAGTATGCCTTATGAGTCCATATGACCAATACTTTGAACTTTCAGAAGCTTCTACAGCAGTTGTCTAATACAGATGAACTCATTTTATGTCTGAACAAGTTTCTTGTGCATTTAGGCTATAATCAAAATAACTTCTATGTAATAGGGTAGAAAAGAAATCCTTGCAATTTGACTTTATAATACCTTATTATTTCTGTGTAAGGGTTGGGGGATTTTTTTTAAGGGATAATGTTAAGGTGAGAAGTTGGGCATTCGCAATTGTTGGTCACACCTATGAGCACCAGACCCACCAATTAAATAGGCCTGTTTGGATATATTTATGCTGTTGATCTGTCTATGCTTAAATCTCCCTGACATGTATAAAGTCATAGTTGCAGAACACAGTAAAAATAAACCTCTTTGAAGGGTTGTAGTGTTATCTACTGCTATTGTGGAAACACTAGATGTTTCCATAAATTACTTTGCTACACTGAAATCACGTTCTTACTTTTCAGTTAGTACACTATTGTTATATGATTAATTCCTTGTGATGACTGTTACATTTTTCAAGTCATAATGAAAAAATTAAACAGAGCTTGGAACTCGTGCTTCTTTTCATCAGGACTTGTTGGCAATTGCAATGCTGTCAAACACCCATCTTGCTGATTTGTACTGTGCTTGTCTCCTTCCATAAAAGGCTGTGGTATTTAGATTGAGGATTCTTAAAGTTACAGTAGCAATTTCAGAAAATACTAAAAAATAGTGCTAATTAAATTTTGTGCCATTTGGAAAGTCTTGCATGAAAGCATTTATGTGTGTGTAGAAGTTACCTATGTCTTCCAAGCTTCCACAGAGCAAACACATCTTAGCATGCATGTTGGATACATACTGCATCATTCACAGTTTTGCAGAATACTTCTTTCTTTGGGCTAACTGCAGTACTAATTTTGTAGGGGAGGGGACAAAGCACCTCTCTTCCAAACTTTAGCCAGCTCAAACTTAGCAGTTAAGAACAGCTTAGAAAAGCTAGTGCTCTCAGGGGACTAACTTTGTGTAGATATTTAACGTTCATCTACCATTTTTTAAAAATGCTATATATTTTTGCAAAGTCCAGATAGCGTTCAGCATGTCAGCTGCTCATCCATTTTGTGAAGAACATGGACCTCATGCAAACAAGATAAACCACAGAGGAATTGTATGCAAGCTTGAAGCTTTGCTGTTCCATCAAACTTATTTATCATCTGGTATTTGCATTGATGTGTGGTCCCCAGAATAGAACTGACATCAATTCTGGTGAAAAAAATACTGCTTGACACTAACCTAATATACCAGTGACAATGAGTGTCATTACTGATAACTGAGTAAACTATTATGAGTATTGCTTGTAGGGATGAAAGCAGATTTTCTGTACTTCCTAGTTAAAACTGAAAGATGTCTCATGTGAAGTTGAATTCACAATGGCCACATTAGTTGCAGCAAAGCTGCTTTTGCTTATAGAAGTTATGAAAGACATGTCTTAGGATTTTTGAAAAGTTCAGCAGTTTGTTTTGGTTTCAAGTAAAAATAGTTAAACATCATGGCAACACTGATTTAGGTGTGAGCAAATTAAGCCTATAGCCAGGTTTTTCTTATGTGCCTCACTGTGAGAAGCTTTTTGGCCTTTTTCACGATTTTTAGATAATACAAACTGCGTCAAATAAAGTTCTTTCATAGACCTAAAACGTGTAGACATAATTTTGTCTGAGTTCAGCCATACTGCTTCCACCATTATAGGTACTTCATATAGGGAAAGGTTGTTGCCTTGTACTTGAATCATTAAAGGAACAGTTAGAAATCTTGTCAAGTATCGACACCGTACAACTTAAGCATTTAATTGAGGGGCCTATTTCTCTCTCCTTAGAGAGAATCTAGGTTCCTTATTTAGATAATCTAATTCTCTAGAAGAACATACCTGACACCTTACACAGCCCCTGGGATTCCACTTTAGGCACTTACATTTCATTTCAGGAAGTCAGATATTATGAATATTTTCTTTTATTCCCTGACCTAAAGTTCAAAAAAACCCTCAGTTATAAGGTACAAAGCTGAAAATATGTTTCTAAACCTTTTGATACAAGTGGTTTTCCTCAAAAACCATGCTACAGGCATCTGTGGACAAAACGCAGGGACAGAGATCGGTGCTTTGTATATCCGTTTTTTCGATTTACATTTATTGTACGAGGAAAATAATTAACTATTTCTAAATTTTTACTTTTTTTTTTAAGAACTGCAGTATCCTGTTTTGGTTGCAAGCTTTTGCAAATAATCTTACTTAAACATGTTAAAAATGTTTAATACTACACATCAGTGTTCAACTATTTTCATTCTAGTAAAAACACTGCATTCTATGAATAAGAATTTAATTTCTGTGTCTCTTTTGAATTAAGGAAATACACTGCGTGTCTGGGTGGTTTTCACCTTGATTTGTCCTTCCTGTTTGTTCAGACAAACAGTATGTAGTGTTCATGGTCTTAAGAGCTGAGTGTTCTTACTCTGTGTTTAAACATAGCTCTCCAGCTGGGGATTGGTATGGTAAGGTAGCATCTTGCACAAATGCAGACTTTTCTTTTTCTATTTCTTTTTGAAATGTGCTCAAGTTTTCGAAGAAGGCAAATTACATGAAAAACAAAATGTGGTTTAAGATTGTATGTCACAACAGGTGTTAGTTTTAGATATTTAATTTAGGCTGCTGTCATGTTCTTCTGCCTTAGAATCGCTTCCATTTGGCGAATTTCAAATTTTTGGTATGACAGTTCTAGTACAATTTAATGCAGCTTAACATTTTCAGTGGCTAATCTAGATGATACACGTACCAGTGAATATTAGGTGAAGTGCAAGTTGCTAAAGTTGGATTCTTAATGCCATGTTTAGACTCCTAAATGTGTGGCCCGTTTTTTCAAAAGCGCTGAGTATTTGGCAGCTGATGTTTAACTTGAAGGAATTGAGATTATCTAGCTGCAAGGTTTTCCAACTCTTCAGAGTAGTATAATTGTCCAAACACTCATCTATAATGCAGGCTTCACCAGTTTATTTTTTACTGAGGCTATGCTGGAACAGAACAGCTTCAGGGTTTTTAATGCAGCGGATTGATTGCTTGGGACTAATTAAAATAACACATACAACCAGATACTTGTGTTTGAGGATCATGCTGGGGATCTCTCTAACTGGGGAAAGCAGTCTACAGCTATGCTTTTAACTTCAGGATCACAACTTTTGAATAAATAGTATTAGGAGCTGCACAGATTAACCATTCAAAGGAATCAATTAGTGGTAAGTTTGTGGGGCTTACCATGCAAATGTTTTTATGACTCCATATGAACTAAGACTTTTCTAATGTTATTTAAATTTGCTTCAGTTATACAGCTCATTCTATTAATGCAATACAAAATCAGAGTTAGGAAAATTCAACAAAATATTTGACAACCATGATAGTGTAGCAGTGATGTGTGTGCTGAGTAGCTTATCTCACCTTGTTCTCTGAGTTAAAATGAATATGTTTTCACCTCAGATCCATCCAAAAGTACATTTGCTATATGTGCTGATGTATTTGCATTTAAGTACTCAAGACTGTATAGGTATTTGTAGATGTGGGGCAGGGCTGTGAGAAACGCAAAACTTGAATAACAACCTCCCTTTCAAACGTCTAAATGTCTCTTTAGTTATATCATTGAAACTATTAATATACAATTTTTCTAGATTTGCCTTGGAAGTCAAGATTGCCAAGACTTTAATCATCTCTATAGTCTGGTGTCTGGTTGTTTCCAGGTTATGAATACATGCTCTTGAGCTGAAGTACTCCAGTATTGAGATTTTTTGTTCATTTTAAAATGCTTATGTGGCTGGGAAGTAGGTGTGTCTTTGCCACAGGACCTGTTCTTGGTGCATTTTAGGCTCAATTTAGTTAGCTTACACAGCTGATTGTGTCATTTTAACTTTAAACACTTCGTTGTCAGGTTGACCGTTCACAGATGTCTACCAGACATCTTTAGTTCATCTTTACCACTAATGGCACTGTGAAAAGTAACCAAGCAATTTTGTATGTCTACTTTAAGTCTTCCTCCTTGCTTTTTTTATACAGCTAAAATTGTAGTTGCAGTAGGTTTTCGTATTAAGTTTCTCATTTACACTGGTTATGGTTTCAAAAAGGGGCTTATGATAATAGTATATCCTCACTAAAATGAGAATGCCTTGAAGTTTAGATGTTACCAGAGATATTTTAGAATATGTATGTAGGAGTTGTTAGGTTATTACTGCTAACATTAACACTGAATACTATATTCAGGTACTTTTTAAAGTGTGGATACTTTATTACTAAATCAGCTGTCACTTTCTAGAAAGTCTTAAAGCACATTTTTATTCGGGTCAGGTTTAAGGTGAAAATAATGGAACTTAGTGAAAACAATGGAGCTTGTTACTGTTTTAGTTTGGGAAGCAATTTTAAAAAGGTTTCTTAAATTAGCTTTTAACAAACTCAGTTCATCAAGGTTAGAGTTCTTTTTTGCAGCCAAGTTAAGACCATACTTGAAATTACTATAAGCTTTATGACTTTTGTCTTCAGCTCCCATCTCATGGTGCTACATTTCTTTAGAATATGAAGAGACATGTAAAGATCATATCTTAAAGATACTACCAGTTACAGATTTTAATACCTATGTTAGCATTCTAATTTTTTACTTCAAGTAGTCCTCCAAATCAGTCGTTTAAAGCACATGTTCAGAATTCAAAGGTGACAAACTTCTAATTATGAATTAGTGTTTGTGGTTAAAAATTAGCAATACTATTCACCACTCAATAGCTTCGGTCCTTGTATTTGCTTTATACATAAGTGACAATATATAAGCTTAGAGATGTGACTGCAGTTCCTGCAAATGCTCAGACAGGATAATCTTTGCATAAATTACACAGGTATATTTAGAAGTCCTAAATAGAATGTGCCTAGAAAAACTATTTGTTCGTCATTTTAGCACGGAAGCTTGCTCTTCAGAAAAAGCTGCTCTCCTCCCATTTGTTCGTATTCAGATGCACGGCTTGGGGACTACTTCTCAACTGCACACTCTTCAGGTGTATTTTGCATGACGTTGTCAAAAGCTCCTTCTAGCACTTGTATTCTGTGGGAAGGATACGTTCTGCTTCTCCTGTTCTAAAATAACTACCACTTTCCTGTATACTTTCTTACATAGACAATTTTATACTTAACCATGTTGCTCAGGCAGTTGTACCAATCTGTGGTACAAATACAGTTATGATTCTCATATGGGAAAGGTAGGTCAAGCAGGATTCAAATGTTTAGACAGTTAAAAGTAAAAAACTAGTCTGAGAATATGTAGTGCTTGGGAGAAGTTAACTATCAGCTCTGAGGAAAAAAAGCTAGCATTATGTTGTGACATTCCACGGAGATACAGACCTTCCGACACAGCAAGAGTTCACTTGCTTCTTAGCGTAGGACTGATGAGCCACAGAACTGAAGGAAATGAAACATATTTTACAGGAATTGAACCTTGACAAAAGGTGCTTTGGGAGTCAGGATGATAGAAAATGTGTATTAACATACATGCTTAGGTATCAGGGCCCTTTGCTTTACTGATTATCTTTAGTTTCATTGTTTCGATGTGGTTGATAAGCAGTTACCTTCCAAAACAATCTGGAACTATCTGTAAGACAACATGGAAATAGTTCTAATTTTTGGGACTACTTCCATGTTGTTTTAAAAGTAGGTCCAGGTTGTTTTAGAAGTTAACTGCTTATCAGTTGTGTTGAAATATTGAAACTAAAGGTAATCCTAATTCCTGGGACTGTTTCCATGTGCATGGAGATCTGGAAGAGTCATGTTCAGTGGTACTGCTTTTTCTGCTTGTCCCAAAAATTGACCAAAACCATAATGGAAGTTCTCTGATTTATTAGTGCACACTGTTGTAGAATTGTCCCCTTTCAACAGACCTTTCTAGAAAATGCTTGCTGGTGTGTGACCTACATTACTGAAATACTTTTAAGTTCTGCTTTGAAAGTAAAGCTTCCTATTTGCATAGATGATAACCGTTCTCTTGAAAGATACGGTATACATATTTGGGGAGCTGAAAGCAGTGTTGTAGCATTATAAAGTCGAGAGGCACAAAGATTTAAAATGAACCGTGTACCCAAAGAATGATCTACCTTTAGAGATAGTTAAATTTCAGATAATGTTGCTTTATAGTATGCAATTCATCAGTGTCATTTGCAATAGCGATTAAAATTTCAAAGCAGCGATTACCAAGATACTGCCCAAACTCACGAGCAGGTAGCATGATGCGTGGGTAGTGAGATAGCAGAATGCAATTCCCATATTTAAATCCTGCTGTACTTAAGTGTATTCACAACGTTTTGTATATTGTGTGGTGCCTGCTCATTGTATGTTTCCACTTCCCAAAATTAAGTAATACAGTTCAAGGAAACCACAAAATTTCTGAAGTGTAAAAAGGATGGGAAAAGCTTATTATTTCTTCTGTTTTCTATCAGAGCAAGACTTTTCACTTTAGATACACAGAACTTCTAAAATACAATGATGCAAGGGTGAAGTTAGAATCACTTCACCATGTCACCCAATGAAGCAGTCTACAAATAAATTGAAAACACATGTTACATGTTACTTTTCCATTTCTCTGTAAGATCTAGAACCAAGTAGCCAGTTTTGGGAATTAACCATGGTTGAGCCTTTTCTTACAGGCTCCTCCTCCACAGATTGTCATTGAGTCTGTAATAATGACCATTTCCCAGACAGTCATGTGTTACCTCAACACATATGCATGTAGCAGTGATAAAAAAATAAATAAGAAAATATGTAATGAACCTGTAACAAAGGTAAAAATGCCATATACAGTTCAGTTTGGTTTTTACCAATACTAGTTCTTTTCCCCGTCAACTACAGAGGTAGCAAAGCATGTTTTGTCGTTACTCAGCACTGGTTTTTGCAAGAGCACTTACTACCTACCAACTAATGCCTTAAACTGACTTTAAGACTTTACTAAAAATCCTGATGAGATAGTTCTGAATGCTAGGGGACAGTAGAGAACAGATCCAGCTTGGTCACTGCTCACGCCTTCTATAGACAGCAGGTTTGCTGTGGTGAGCAGGCTCTTTTCATTGTGCTATTGAGAAACAAACCTCTCAGGGCATGGAAGCAGATTAGTCACTTCAGTTTCATTTTGGTGGTTCTCAGGGCAACTAAAGAACTAAATGAAAGCCAGCCAGTCCCAAAATAAAGGTTACTGTGAACTAAAATAGTGCTGGTGACTTGTTGCCACTGAAACCGGGTTGAAGATTGCCTAACGAAGTGTCAATGGCATTTGGTCTGGGATGTGGCAGGAGACAAGAGAAACCTACTTTTTTTAATATATCATTAAAATTGTCCAAGGGCTTCCAGAAATATTGATTTGATCAGATCCTTTATTTTCTAACAGATTGCTTACCCATCAGGAACCCGTTACTCCTAATAATTGTTTGAGAGAGAAAGAGATGAGAAAAAAGGCTTCTCTCTCTTCATCCCAACATTGACTAAACTTTCTAAGAGAAGAAAGTAAAACCCTAGTTTCATCATGGCAAAGCTGATCGTAAGTCATAGTGTGTGATTCATAGAAAACTTCTGTTTCCAAGCTTGCTTTTTTACTCCTCCAATGTGAGGATTACCTGCTTGCTAAGGGACATAGTTTAAAATGAATCTATGGTTCTGCTGAACCATCATGGAAAGTCAGTGAGTGTGGGTCATACACCTTCTGTCTGCATTATATACTTACTAAGTGGATGGCTGCATCTTTAGGGAATTTCAGCAGTCCTGCGATGTATGTGATATATTTCATCCTACTCTGCTGAATGCCTGTAGTGCAGACAGAAGACAACACTAAAATTAAGGCACTATTGTAGGATTTAAGTGAAGTACAGTCTAGCCAGAAGCCTTGAAAGTAGAAGAGATATTTTTACACAAACTATTTCAGTTTCTGAAAGTTAGGCCAGAAAGATCAAAGAATTTAGAAGTCATCTTTTTTCTGTGTCTGTAACTTGAGTGTTGGAAAACATGGGAGAAAATGTCTTGGGTAAAACAAAATCAGTGAAAGCATTTATAGTTCCTTGCAATAACTTTTATTACTGTCAGTGAAAATACTTGTAAAGACAGTATGGTAACTTCTTAATATTCATGAGTAAAAGAAATTTTCCTCTATAAGGCTGATAATGTATTAGTAAGATTTGTGACATTTGCTGTTCATTGTTTAGCTTTAATTTTCCACCCTTTAACTGTTAAGTGCTGACTATTTGTAACTCAAGTCTTTGTATGCAAAGGCCCTGAAGCTGGCAAGCGCAGCCTCAGCAGGGGCTGGTGCTTGGCCAAGCACCAAGAAAGTGCTCTCTTTTTTGTGAGATGACTGTCCTTCTTGTCCTGTAGTTCCCCTCCTTCCTCACTATTTTACTTGTGCATGAAATGAAATTGAACTCTTACAGACATTAGTCTCCTTCATTGATCAGCCTAATGCATAACTCTGCTGTGGATCACTAGAACTGATTCAAGCAGTTCTGAAGGAAACAGGCAATCACAGGCTGTCAAATGCATACACAGCATTTGTTCACACTGCATCACACAGAGTTCTTCACACTGCATCTCTTGTTTTATATTTGGATGCTGTTAAAACTACTGTTAATAAAATCAGATTTTACTTTGTATCATTGTCCATCTCCAAAGTGTCTGAGTGGGCAGCTTTTAGAAGGAACCTGTGTTTTCCTTTTGAGTTTTTTGTTAAAAACTACAGAATCTGTATTCCAACACTAAGGCTTTTGTTTTCTTTTAGGATCGAAATAGAATGTATGACAGTCTGAATATGCACTCTTTGGAAAACTCCCTTATTGACATTATGAGAGCAGAGCATGATCCACTTAAAGGTATGTTATTATGCTAAATAAAGAAAAAAGGGTCATCCATTCTGCATATTTGAATTAATACTGATTGTTAATTTAGATTCTAGGTTTATATTAAAATGGTAAATGAACTATTTTCTCACTCAAATGAAAAATCAATCTTAAGGTCTTTTACTGAAAACTTTGTTTGACAGTCACTTAGAACAAACCACCCCTAGTGTTGCCACTTAATTTTCCCTTTCTCTGCAGTTGAAGCTGAAAACAAAACTGAAGTCCAATGATAAAATCAGGTTTTGTCCTTTTAAATATTTTTTCAAACCTACTGGAGGATACTAATGCATCCAATCTGAAAAAGTCCAGAAATACAGTTGGCTTTAGAATGCTGGTTCCTCTTACTGTTCTGGGCTCTATTAAATCATTTGGCCATGGCAGTAAGCATATAGCTAGCATATGTGGGCGTCCATTTTAACTCTTCTGTTCGTTATACATTAACTCACTCTTGTGAATTCTGGTTTTCCATACTTTCTCAGGTATCATTTACTATTGAACATTGGGACAGGGAACCCAAACCATTTTACTTGAACTGATCAAATGTTACTTCATTTGTGGTCTTCTAATTAGACTAACACAATCTAATTTTAAAATTATCCAAGACTTTAGTCTTGCTTTGTAGAAATTAAATCTGTTTTGAAGCAATTGAAAAAATAAAACAATTTTTTTTTCCAGTGTTATTTACTTCCATCCATTCTGCATTTCTAGAGGCTCCTATACTTATTATATATTACATTAGCACAGAAGGGCCTGTTGTTCTCCCAATTTGAAGGACACCTTGCTAGTCTGCTCATGATTCTCTTAAGATCTATGTAATCAATTGGAAGACCTGTAGCATTCAGAAAGCATTTAATAATATTTTAAGATTTAAAATAGTTAGCCAAAAGTTTGGAGTTTTTTCCCAAGCTGAAAATCTCTACAAAGTATCTGTAAGTATATAGCATTTACTTAAACAGTTAATTTTCCTTGACTTTAAAGTAAGTGGAAGTGGAAATTAAATTTTCTTAGGTGTTTTTAAACTGCTTAGAGAGAACTAATTCAATTTTAGCGATTTTATCGTTAAAGTCCATTATTAAATTCAGTTTCTGTCTATTCTACGTGTTTGCAAAACATTATTAAGTAACACAAAAGGTTTGAAACCTGTAAACAGCTATCCCAGTGGTAACTGCTGTGTGCTAAAAGCATGCATATCTCAGAAGACAAGGTGACCAGGTGTATCATTCTTGTTACAGAGCATTCTTGCTTCTATTTGCCACACTCAGGTGGTGACTAATACTTCTTGCCTTGTGTGAAAGCTACTGTTAGGCATAAAGGTAGAGAATGCAGATCTTCTACTGCAATATGCTGCCATTAGCACCTCTTGCATTCCTGAAAATGAAAACCAGTCTTGTTTCTTCTTTCTGTGCACACTGACAATTGGAAGTGGTTGCTCGGTTCCCCCTGCCATCTCACTGTTTTAATTTTGGCTCTGTAATGCAGAAGAGATTTCAGAGGCACAGTGAGCACAGAAAATACCAATTTTTATTTTTATTCATATCTTCATATTTTATTGTTACAGTAGATGAAAATGATGTATTTCCAATAATAATTTTCCAAGGACAGTAAGACAAGACAAAGCTTTAAGATTTGAAAGTTATGTTGGTTCATATGTAGATACCTGGAAAAACTCAGTAGTTTCCATCTGTGTTTTCTAGGGACATGAGACTATGGTGTCAGTCTACAGTTAAGAGATTTGGGTTTTTTAACAGTTTCACCATCATGTTCTTGCAGTGCAAATTCTGCTAAGTTTTATGTTTGAACTAAAACAGATGGAAACCATAGATAGTGATGAGCTCAAAGGAAACCCATTTTTCTGTTTGAGTGCCAGAGAACAATGCACATGCCAATTGAATTTAAATAGAGTAATTGTGTGCTGCTATTTAAGTTGATTGGATAAGATATTTTTTCTCTGTGAATGTGATTTCAGCTAAAACAGCTACGTTATTAACAGTGAGGCACGAGAAATGTTCCTTACGGACTGAAAATTGGAGGAAGTGACCTCGTGCTGTAACAGCCTTTTAGTTCTTCTCTACTGTCTTCTAAATTTTTCACCATTAGCTGGCATTTCTGTAATTTCTGAGCAACTTCTTTTTTTTCTTTTCCCTGCCAGCCATGAAACTCTCATTTGGTTATATCAGTCTTTGTGACTTTTCACCATAGAAAATCTAACATTTAATTAAAATTCCATGATATTTTCTTGCAGAATGAACATGATTAAGAATATTATTATTATTAATATTATTATTTGTTGGTTGCGCTTATTAATATATAACATATTTTGTTGTAACTAAAGAGTATTTTGTAACTAGCGAATATTTTTATGACAAGTTCTCAAGTAAATCTTACCACACTAAAACAATGCATCTTTTATATCTGATTATAGCAGTAAAATGAAAGTCCCTGGAATTTTAAGCACTTGTTTCAGATTTAGCTGCTTACAATATCTGGAGTATGACTAAGCATCTTGTCTCAGATTTTGCTCAATGCAGAACAGACAGTCTGTGTACTAGCTCATAGCTTTAAGTTTTGCATGTTAAGATCCATTTTAGAAGCAAGTCAAATTTCACCACTTTTGCTTTCATGAACTTGAAAAAAAACTATTTCAAATATGATTCACTGAAAGCTACGTTTATGCCTGCCAGAAAATTGTTTATAGATGACTAGTTTTGGCTTCACTTAGACAAAGTTTCATCATTACAACAGACATGATCAGAAAGAAAGTAATTTTTAGCTTTTGGTAAGATATTTTCAAGGTAGGGTAATAGGGAGAAGTTGTTTGACTTTACTAGTCATTTCAGCAGAAATACTGATCGTATTAAAACTAATCTTTCCCACGCAGCTTTCTTGAAATGCATTTCATAACAAGACCTTAAGTAATGTTTAAAATTAGCTCATCCATTCAATTTCAGTGAAATATAACTGAAGTTAAATTAATTCATTTTTATATCACTGTTCTTAAATACCCTTTTTATTCTTCTAACAGTCCTTAAAACAATTGAGAGAAGAATTAAAATACTGATAGCCTGACATATATAGGTATTGCTAGTATAACTCTTCAGACATACCACTTGTGTACTTGCTTTTCTTTTTTCACATTCTACTCCCCCAAATATCAATGCATTTTGCTGTCAAGAAGCAGGAAAGTCAATGCATTTGAGCTGAAACAGGTTATGGAGAAAGCTTAGAAGCAGTGGTTATATTTTGTATGCAATATCTATTAGTATTGAGGAGACAGTGATTTAATAGTATTCATTATCTGGTGTTTTAAACATCTTCCTAGTAAGTACTGGCACAGAGAACATTGTCTTCCTTTGTATATGGAAAGTTTTGCTTTCAAAGACATTTGTTTTATATTTTATGTTATGAAGCTCTAAAGTTTAAAGCTACACAGTTTCCTCATAGAGTAATTCAAATTGTGCTCAGGAAAGAGTTTCTGAGGCTGAAAAAAAATACAGAGGAAAAAATCCTCTCCTTAGACACATAAAAGACTTTGAAATCTTACATACAGATTGTTTCTTCTTTCTGTCACAGAAACTTTTTTTCTGATAAAAGAATATATTTAAGACTGAGAGACTGATTTGTGTGAATAGATGGACTATCAAAGACAACCCATTTGGCCTTGTTCTGACTTGCGTAATTCGTACGCAAGCATTGGAAAATGCAGTCTCTGGGCTTTCTGTAACTAGGTGTAGTCCAAACATGGGTTTGTGCTGTTGTCTTAACTACACTGATTCCAAAAACTGTGCTTTTTGAAACTGCTGTGATCCTCAGCCATTCACTCTTACTGGGAAAAGCTTGACTTGGAAGCTTTTTCTCTTCTAGTCAGGAGATCTCTTGAAAAAAGAGGAAAAAGGGTAAGGAATTTTTGATTCTCAGTCTCTTCATACAACAAATTAAGACGTTTTGTAAAAAGGGGGGGAGTGGATGTGAAATACCAAACTTCTGAATCTGTGAGTCAGTAATGTTGAAAGCAGTAATGTTTTAATATATGGGGATTCCTTCCAACAATTTATTTAAATAGGAATAGAAAGTATGCATTTCTAAAAGTAGATGTGAATTTTGCCTTAAAATTAAGAGTGGGTAAGCACAACTGCATCTGTATGCTGAGAAAAAGTTTACAAAAATTTAAATTTCCATTGCCCCATCAATAACATGAGATTACAGAAATGTTGCTAAAACTAAGTTTGTTAGTCTTTCCTCATGGTTTGGATTAGCAAGACTTAATTGGATTCAGTGGATAAACTCACCCACCAAAATTTATTTGAAGCTTTTTATCTTTTTTCTGTCCTTACAGAAGAATGCATTGAAAAATATGCACCAGGCAGGCAGTTCTGTTAATATTAATTACATTTAGATAAGGAAGAGGACGTTAGGTTTAATAGAACTCTAGTTGCATAAGAAGTGTCAGGTATACCTACTTCTTAGCAATGCTAGTTTGAATTTAGCCACGATACATGAGAATTGTTAATTAGCAGTAATATGGTGAAGTTGCCAGTTCAGGTTTGCGCAGAGAACTTCTGTAACATGGTGATCTTTCTGATACAGAATGTCAATATTAGGCATTGTATTTCTTCCAGATAGTAGCAGGTTATAAATTTTGGATTCTGTAGACAAGTTCTGTAGAGAGATAGTGAATTGATTACTTTACATTTTTCAGGAATGGACTAAGTCTGTTATTTAAATATTAGATATTCTCTAACTAATTGGTAGTTGATTTTAAACTACTCAATCATCTTTATTATTAAAACTACTTTTTTAAGCAGGTAGAGGCCACTGGAACTGCTAGAAGACCACTGAATGGTTTATACAGTTCTAGATTACTGACATTGAAGCAGGATGGGATTAGATAGGATTTGTGCCTTGTTCTTAAAATGGTATCTTTTTTTTAATGTATTGAACAACATAGAGTGAAAATAGCCAGCTGGAAAGATGTATATGATAGAAGCAAAGTAAGTTGTCACAAGATAGTATTCCCATCTTCTGTAGTCTACATGCTGATATTTTAAGTGAGGTTTAAGACAGTAAATGTCCATTTAACTAGAATAACCTGTTAAAAAACACTGTGATCTGAGCTCTGTATGAAATTGATCTTGAACCCAGTTCCACACATGAAATGTTCTGAATTTATGTATGTCATGAAATTTAGGTGGACAGCCTAGAAAACAGTGCATTTTACTTCAACAGATTAATCTGAGGGATAAGAACCTAAATTAACATTATAAATAAGTAGCAGTGATTGTGTTTTGAAAAAGTAAGCAAACATTCTATGTTTAGAATGTTCTTAAAGTTGTAAGTCCAAGTATTAGACCAGGTAGCAAATACAGGGGTTTAGTTCATCAGAATGCAGTTAAGTGTGATTTCATTGAAGTAACCAGGTAAAAAGATTTAGAAGTATACAGTACAGCTGTGTCTTGATATTAAATATTTGATAATTGAATATTGTGTTACTTGTTTTCCTTTCTAACCTTGAAATCATTTATTATCTGAGTGAGCAAATTCATCTTCCCAACAGTGAGACAGGGTTTTGAGCTGCAGTGGTGGGCCCAGATGCCTGGTACACTCTCTGCCTTCCACTCAGTGAGAAGTCCTTCATTATTTCAGCTTGGCATCTGTGTTTCAGATGGAGCTTGTTTTTGAAGCTAAAAGGGGGAAAAGGCAAAAGAATGTAAAAGCGGAGTTATAAACCTAGAATTTACTATTTTTGAGAAGTTTTCCTCCCCAGGTGTTGACACTGATGGGCTTCTCTCTCTTGCTAGGCCTTAAATCTGACTTCTGTTTATGAAGTAATGACAGGAAAAAAAACCTATCATTTGTCTCTCTTGCTAAAAAGGAGTAGGATAAATTCAGACAGGGAGAAAGACTGTCACCACAGACTCAAGGAAGTTCGAGATAATGTCTCATAATTTCTTTAGTTATTTTAGATAAATACAACATTCTGATTTGCAAGGAGCACCTCGTATTGTTGCAAGTATTTCTATAGCAATGTATTTAAACATGATATGACAGTGATCTTGTGAAATTCTTGCTGTTAGACAAATGAGTATTAGCCTTGATAGAGCTGTAACTAAGTATAGAAAAGTAACTTGTTATACACCAGGCTGAGCAAACCAGTGGCAGCTCCCAGCTTGCAATTCAGGGATACCTTTTTCCCAATTCTTTCCCTGTTTTACCAGCGTGCATTGCTAGAAGGGCTGAATTTTTATAGTTCCAAGAAACAGTAGATACAGCTGTAGATGTTCAGTATGACAGAAAAAATAAATTAAAACTGGAAATTTTGAAGACAAGGAACATAAAGACAGAGGCTCCTACAAAGGTTTTTGTTTCGTCTTTTGCCTAAGTCTACTCAAAGATTTGTAGACGTTAGAGAAGACAGCAGAGTCCCTTCGGGGTGGTGTTCGTCTGCCCTTCTCCAGGAGCCTGCCCTAGCCTTTCAGTGCTTCCAAATTCAACAGAAAATTGTTCTTATCTAATCTGCAGGTGTTCTGATACCATACATTCTTACAGTAATAAAACCTGTGGGAAGAGAAATAGTACATAGCTGTATAAAAATATTTTTGCCGCAATGTCTGTAATAATAAGACTGAACAAAATTTCCTAATTTATCTTAATCTTGCTATTTCAAGTTTTAAATTTCAGAGTTTTGCAATGTGTGTATTTTCAAATTATTTTTGGCAGAAAATTACCCTGTTGGTTTCTTAAAGGAGAAGAGCAAAACCTAAACCATATTATTTACAGATTTACAACAAAAATGTTTTTTATTTAACCCTAAAGGTGTCCCTTGGGACTCAGAAGTATTTCAAGAAATTTCTAGTCTTGCTGCTAAGCTCATGGGTTTACCAGCAGTAGGGGACCAAACAGAGTATGATAAGAATTGCCAGACAGCCTTAATATGTAGATTGCTGATTTGGTTTTCTTTCTTTTTTTCCCCTGTGGTTTCTTTTTCTTGCAAGCCATCTGCATATATATGACCCTTTAAACATGTGTGAGTTCTACATGTCCATTGCTTCCAGACTGGGTTCTTCTTTATGCCTCTACAAGCATTCCCATTTCCTTCAAAAGATTTACATGTTTAAGTCACAGTATTCGTAAATGTATATATATACACATATATATATATATTCTTCAGATTATAAGCAAGCAAGTATATTTGAATAGCAAGATAGATGGCAATGCAGTTTTTTGCACATCAAACCACAGTTTTTCCAAACACAGCAGCTATTGTGAATGTCTCTCTAGATCACTGTGCACTACTGGTATGTTTGCAGCTTCCTGTAAACAGAAAAAGTCTCCTTTAATAAAAACGAATTTGTAGTGAACAGACACTTCAGCTGTGCATTTTAAACCATTCATTTAACTACTAAAGTATAATGTGCCACCAGTGTAGTAGAACACAATTCTTGAAAAATTCTAACGTCAGGATATAAGGCTTTCATATAATTTTTTATTCAGTTTAAAATGCTGAAAATGTTATCTATAAGTCTTTGATTTTATTGAATCTGTAAACAACTGCTCTAATTTTGCTAGACTTACTGAAAAATATTACATACCAGGGTTATATGAAATACACCAAGATACAGTCATAAATCAGTTAATAAAATTTTCATGTCTTGATTCCTATTAACATGATTTTTCTTAAATTGATTCAGTGGAGAAGCACTGAGTTGTAGAAATGCCACTCTGTTAAGCAATGTGCATAGTGCAGTTATTCACAGTCACTGTGAAAGAGACGACTAAAGCAGTCAGCACTATTTCTGGGTGTCATGAAACAAAAAGTGGCTTTATCCTATTGGAGCTGATCCCAAAGTACACTGCGGATCTTATGACCAGAGAATTAAGGTTAAGAAGTCTGTTCTTGTCAGCTTTAACTTGGGTCAAGGGTATTGTTGGTTAATGTGATTGGAGTTAAATATTAGCTCTTTATTTCCCTTAGGCAAATTCTAAGCAATGATTTTTCATTATTTTTTCTAACATAATAGCTAAAACTTCTGCATTTGTTTCGTTCCTTGGTTTTTGTTTTCTTTTAAGGTCGCTTGAGTTATCCACATCCGGGGACTGACAATCTTCTGATGTTAAATGGTAAGTTCTAATCTTGTAACAGTTTCTAATTATCTCTAGCTTAGCTTAAATCTGACATGTTGGTATAAAGTTATACTATTATATTCTGTTACTGAATTACTTGCCTCTGGTCTTCAACACTGATGGGACTGTTGCCATTTTTTGGAGTTGAATGGTGAGAGCTAATCTCGCAACAGCCTTTCATTATATCTAGCTTATTGGAAATCTGAAATGTTCATAATGATTCACTATTCTTTTTTATTCTCAAGCAAACCAGGGGTATGCTTTCCAAAGAGCTGTAAGAAATCTGTTCTACTGAAACAAGAATTAGAAAAATAAGAAGGCCAGAAACACATGTTTTTCTATATTGGGTAAATAAAGAGTGAACTAGACACTTTGTATTAGACTCCTGAGAAATATCTTTTTTTTCTGTTGGGGTTTTTGGAAGTGGCTTTGTCAAGCATGTGTCTACCGTGAAATATGCTGAAGTTAGAGTTCATGTTCATGTTCCTCTCCCAGTAGGTCAAACTTCATGAACATCTGCTACTCAGTGAAGGCATGAACTTTAGCCTTTGTTCAAGGCTAAAGAAGGAAGCACAGCTTGGTAATCCATCTAAGTCAATAATAAATCAGGGGTTTTGCACACGTTTTCTACATTGGGAAAAATTGGAGCTGTAGTGCTACAGCTTCTCTAGATTAGAAAATATGGAAGCTGTTGTACACAAAGGAAGTACACTTTTGTCATTGACTTGATGAGTCTAAATGTTAACAGTAAAGATGTTTTTATTAACAATATGGTCAGAATACATTTTTTTTCAGGATTGAAATTATGTGGAGGGGTTTGTTTGTTTTTTTTGGTGTTTCTTTTAATTGCTTTGCCTGTTTTGCACAATCATTTACACTTGTGCAAATGGATATAAAATGTAAACAAATACGTATTTTCCCTGTGTAGCACTGAGTAAATGTTTAAAATCTTAATGAAATTAAGGTTTACCTTTATACCCAGTAAAGGAAAATACTGCACAATGGACATTTGAAGAAGCAGATCCTTTGGTATTGAATAGGTTAACTTCAGGCTAATGGAATATCTTGAAAAGAAAAAATAGGTACTCAACTGTTGAAATAAAGTCAATGTTTAGCCAACGCAGTCTTGATTCCTCTACACTGAATATCAGTGTGCTTGATGTCACAACATTTACAGCATTTAACTTTCTGTATTTAACTGCAGCTTTAAGACCTATTCTGCAAACTGGTTTGTTCAGGTGGTATATGTGCAGTTGTCATTATCTGCTGCTGTACAAGAAAGTGTTAGATGGGAAGGTATTAAGAGAAAGTGAAAATTTTCAATAAGATGGGTGTAAGAAATTAATATTTTAATTAATTTTATTTTTACTTAGGATGGTGAACTTCTCTTTTTAGAGTTTTGCATGGTAAAAAGCACATGGGAAGTATTCTTACTCTGTGGAATATCTACAAAAAAGGGGGTTTGTTGTTACCATGGACACTAGAAAAACACAGTGGTACCAGTCTATCCTAAAACCTTACCACAAAGCTAGAACATGCACTGAAGAATATCTTGCTTTTGACGCTGGTGTGGTTTCTCTTGTACTTTGAAAGGTAACACTTAGTGTGATTGCTGTCCTCTTTAAAAGCTGCAATATTATTTTCAGCCTTCAGTAGGTGAGATAAAAAGAACAGTTTGAGTATCTAAAAGGTACTGCAACACATAATTTTTAAAATTATGCCCTTTAGAATTTAATTCAGAGTCTTGTTGTAGATACCTACTCTGTACCACATAGCTGGAGTCTGATGTAGCTGTCGGTGCAGGCCAGTGCAGTCAGGAACACTCTTCAGAGCGCCTTCAGATTGGTGTGTCTTAACTGCAGCATCGTGCAGCTCAAGAACAGAAGCACTGGGAACAGCTTTTGGGAAGCTCCAGCTGCTCAGACTCAGCACAACCTTTCTTTCTTAGCAAGAATTGAGGGACTTCCTCCAAATGTGTAGTGATGAGGATTATGGTTTGAACACCTGTTGATGAAGTTGTAGACTTGAATTTCCTTCTCCGCTTAGATGGATTCAAGCTAACATTTCCCTCTATCCCTGTAACTGAGGCCTTAGAGGGAGAATTGGAGAAGACTTGGTAATTCAAATGCTCACGTTTGTCCCTTACTTTCTCAGTAAGTTCTGTAGTAGCTATGAGAAGGAGCAGGAATACCAGACCTTCATGAAAGCAAATCATAAATATGTTTAAACATCCTCAGCCCATTTATGCGTGCACTAATACGTAACACTGACCCTCTCTGGACTTTAGCTGGATTAATTTTAGTGAATTGGTATCTCTGGATCCCAGAAAGGTTATGACAAGAGCCAGGCTGAAATTGTGCAGCCCTTTTAAGACTAAGCACTTCTAGATAAAACTTTTTTTTAGGTCATTTTTCCTCTTCTTTAATGATAAATTTTTTCCAACTCATTTAAAGTATGCTTACTGAACTGTACCTTATATTAATATTTACAGTTGTCATTATTTAAATTAATGAAATGAACCAAAGGAAACGTGATTTATATGTTTTAATAAATTATATATATTATAATTATATATCTGTTTCAGCTTAAGCTGTAAAAAAAGCAATGCATTTTTAATGACTGTTATCTCTCAAAAGTCAAAAAAAGGATACTTTGGAATACCCGAGTACATTTTTGTCAGCTTAGAGAGAACATTTTTGAAGCAAGTAGTAATCCAAGAGTCAAGTTTATTGGTGTATAGGGTGTTTTTACCCGTTACAGGGTTCCCCTCACCTTCTAGAGTTTTAATGCATTGAATTTTTTCAATGGCTATTGAAACATAATTCCCCATTCGATTAGTTTAGCAAGGGCATATTAGACTTCTTAGAGATACTGTATACTATACAGATAGTATAAGTGGTTGTGCATCTAAAGAAAGCTGCTTTACTTCAAAAAGAAATTACTACACTTCCTATACAGGAGTTGGTAAATGAGCTTCTGTAGTCTTTTAGGCGTGCCAAGCTTGAATGGTCATAATGATGTCTTTCAGCCTTAAAATCTATGAAGATGTTATTTTTAAAGAAATCTAAATGGGAATTTGGGCACCCAAAATGGGAATTAGGCACCTACGTCTTTTAGTCTAGACTCTTGGGAAATTGTTGCTATAATTGTTTATGGATTTCCTTGAATTACAATTACTAATGAAAAAGGCTTCGTCCCGTCTCTGTCACTATTTGATCGTTATGTCGCAATGTTAGTGACAAATAGTATTTTATCTTTCTATAAACTTCACAGTTATCTTTGTAGGAAGTTTGCCTTGTAGTTTTCCCTGATATACAACATAGTATTTTAAATTCAGCTCTGTCATTCAGTTGAGTTACTTCAATATGTTTATATTTGATTTCTGGTACATATTTGAAATGTGTGTCTGAATAAAATGAAACAATACATTTGGTATCTTTGTGGTAGCATTGCTCACATAACTTACAGTTCTGTTGTCTTAATGTTAGATAAGCATGCACAGAAAATGTATTTACTTCTGTCTTAAATTTTTGAGCACATTTACATTGCAGAAAGGGGGATTTTAATTTTTCTAATGGGTGTAAGCTTTATTAATAGGCAACTTCAGGGGTATAGAAAAAGAAGGTTTTAGCCAAAAGGGAGTATCTTTGTTGCATATGCAGCACTCTTCATTTTGGAAGGTTCCAGTGTTACTGGAGTTCATTTTTGTTTGGCATCATTATCCTTCTTGTATGTGTTGCCTAATTTATATTTTCTAGAATAAAAGTGTCTTTCATACATTCTCACTCATTTGAAATCTTTTCAACTTACTGGCTAATTAAAATATCCAGCTTTATAAACTAAAAGACAAATTTCTGTATGACTTATTATTTGGACAAGTTAAGGAAAACAGTTTAATCTCTCCTTTTTTGTTGCTCTAAATCAATCATTTGCCTACAATGTCTGGCCTCTTCCAAAAGAGCTGTCTTCCCTGCAATTATTTATCTGTAAACATGCACTGATTATGTGTATGTTAAATACATCTGTATAATGTAAATGTATAGGTAAACCTGTAATTAACTATATTTATACAGGTGCCATGCTCTGTAAGCATGCATGCTCTGTAAGGTATAAAACATTATATGTATATATTATTTTAATAAATACAGAAATTCTGCATTTTTCTAGAAGCAAAGTAGCACTAAATCCTTGCCCAGACTAGTTTGCAATCTAAATGAGCAAGGCATTTAAATTTTAGGGAGGAAAGTTTGCTGTACAAGTAAAGTAAATGATGTGACACAATCAGGTACAGTTTTTCTCTTGTTTTCCCTGATGTCATTGTTTTGCTGAAGCAAGAAATACACAGATAACTTTGGTACATCATTGTAATTTCCATATATATAAAATACTGCAGCATCTATCATTTTACGTTCAACTGTGTTGGGGTTTTTTAACATTTTAATAACTCTTTCTTTTTTTTCCTTAAAATTACTGTTCCTTTTTTTGAATGCACAAAGAAAAATACTTCACTTGTTCTGTAACAAAATATTTTTCTGCATCTTAGCTTGTCTTAACTATGAAAATAACTGAGCTGATTTGGTGGGCTGAAAGGGGCAGAAGAGAAGAAAAGCAGTATCCTGACACTTTTGCCAAAAGATGAATATTAGTGTGCATCACTATATTATCCTTTGAGAGAGACCACGGCACTGCAGACATTGCTGTGAATGAAATGCACTTGAATTCTCCCTGCTTACTCTAGTTTTATTTGTGGATGAAATTAGGGGAAGGAAAAAAAAAAAAGGCATGTAGGGGTTAGGTAAGGGCTTAGTGACGCTACTGCTAATGCTATGTGGGAGTCACTTTGGCCAGGAGTCAGAAGATTTGTACATGCTGCAACACTGACACAGAATTGCCTGTCTTCTGAGGGCCTGGCTTCAGGGAGAAAACATGTCTGAAGTTCAGCATCAGTCTCCCCAGCACCTAGTGAGAGAGCTGTTCACACAGAAGAATACACTATTTTGTGGATTCTG
Source organism: Eulacestoma nigropectus (assembly GCA_013397775.1). NCBI lineage: Eukaryota > Metazoa > Chordata > Aves > Passeriformes > Eulacestoma > Eulacestoma nigropectus. The sequence continues at coordinate 258,984 of VZTE01005309.1, read as the reverse complement.
TTTTAATGTCGGAAATCTGAATTAAGGTGTTTCCACTTGGTTAGATACCCGTGTCTCTTTCAGAAAGTGGTTTTTTTTTCTGTTTTGGCTTACTAGTAGAAAGTTGGAGGATCTGAAAACCTTTAAGCAAAAACTGTTCTCTTCGAATTTCAGGTGAGAGAGAATAAATGTGAAAGCAAGTTCAGTGCAAGTTGGATAGAAAGATGATGACTTGTGTAAAAAATAACTGTTCTAAGGGAGAAAAAACAAAGATTTTTCAGAATTCCATAAGCAATCCACAGAATTTCTAGTCAGAAAGGGATCAAGATAACAAAAGAAGTGAACTATTATATCTAATAAAATTTTTGAAAACTCCTAATCAAATAGGAGGTACCAAGATAAAAGTATTTCATAATATGAGAATGGAACAATGAATGACATTTATGAATCAGTGATTTTATGAGTCTGTATGTATTTCAGTGGCCCAGAACAACAGTTGCTTTTAGGAGAATTGTATGTATAGATGCCTCGTAAAATCACAACAATAATGCCAAGACACTACAGTCTGTTCCTGAATGTTGCTATGACATTATGGTTAATAGTAACATTATCTATGTGGATCCTTAACCTACACTGTGTATTGGTTAAAGTAATTTTTCTCAGATACTGAGTCTGTGAAACAGGAATAGAAAATACTTTGTGGAAATGTAACTAAGAAATTACACAAAGCTTAATAGTTTCTATATTAGTAATCTGTCTATTTTTAGTTTTTTAGCCCTTGGGCAGAGAAGCAATCAAATACGGTCTTTTGAACTGTAGCTACAAGCATGATCTCTTTAAGAATCTTACAAAACTCAAAAGTTAGGAGAATCTTGGATTTACTTGCAGTCTGTGCAGAATTGTTGCTTTGTCTTTGTGCAGTGTTTTTGATACAATGCTATTTCTTGTGACTTGTGCCCTGATTTCGTTTGCTACGACAAGGCATCTTTTGTTTTAAACAAAAAACTTGCGGTTAATTTTCTGCTAGGTCTTTTCATGAAAAAGGAAGGTCACGGCTTACAGCATTTGCATTGTCACTGCAAAGGACTGTACAAACTGTTCCTTGTGCACCAGGATGTTTCTGTGATTAATTTAACACTTGCTACATGCTTTTTACAGTAGTATTTTCCTTTTTACAATTTCAGTCCCCTGTGTGTGTTATTTAGGCACTTGTGTAAGATACAAATCACATTTTGAGGATAAATTGGAAAGTTGCCATAATTAATTCATGCATAATTAACACGAAGTGAAGATCAAGTTTAAAGATGTTGAAATATTTGAAAGAATGTTCTTTACAGCTGGTGCTAATGTCAATTTAATAATAAAATAGTACGGTATTTATGTGAGAGTTTAATGCATTACCATCTACAATTACCAGTACCAAGTACAGATGTCGATTTTAACTTGCTGCTTACCCACATGGTTCTTTGTAACTTAAATATTTTAGTATGTGGGCATGATACAGTTATTTGACATTTTATGATTTGTCCTTTGTTTGCATGCAGCGAGGAGTTATGGGCGAAGACGAGGTAATTCACTTCTGTTTGTTACAGTTCAATTAATTCTGATCTGTTACTGATCAATATGATTAATTAATCCAGATTGTTGGTTATAATTGCTTATCTGCATGTTGTCTTAGTCTGGGGAAGATGGAGGGTGTGAGGGAAGGAGGAGTACAGTCTGGATTGTTACGATCATTGTTCTCTTAGTGTCTGAATTGCAAATCCTTTAATCAGTTAAAAACTGCAGTTCTAATCATAATTTAGTTCATGCTAATGGCTACTGCTTGCAGTCATTGCCCCCTTTAAAAGTACACAGTTTGCTAGTTTTCCTTCTAACTCATCTCCTTTTGCTTCTGTAGAAGCAGTAGTGTACAGAGTAAAAACTAAAAGCCTTTCCTAAACTTAGCAAGAAATCTAGTAGACTGCTCTTAGAAGTGGTAAACAGATCTTAATAGTATAAGCCAATACATACTCACTAACCTTGAAAAATCTGTACTGTTTTAACTATAATAGGTTGTCACCTGAAGTTATTATAAAGACCATGTAAAACATGCAAAAACAGCTATGAAGATCTTTGGTAGCTTCCAGTATTCACCACCTACACATCAGTTCATGTGTCTGTCTTGGTCTCTGCATTGGTTCATAGCTGATTGCTTGGTAGCCATAATCTAGAGAGGGATGATGTTGTAGATCATGGTCAGTGGATGTAAGAGTACAATCGTTTTGACAATTCTTGTCAGATTCTGTTTGTTTTTTTACTTTCATAAAACAAAAAGACACAAGTGTTTAGAAGGGCTTATCCTTTTTCTTCATAGTTATCATGAGAAATGTGAAAGCCTATTGAAATGGAAAAGTAGTTTACCATTTTGCTTTCTTTATCTGAGAGACATGTAGAAGTGAAGAGGATGGAGAAGAAAGTATTAGGAGTCATACAGACCTTATTACTCTGAAAGTGTTTATCCGTTGTCCTTCATGCCACCTTAGCTCTCAGAGGAGCTACAGTGCTTTTGGCAAACCCTTACCCACATTAAAGTAAAACTGAGCTTTTCTGGTATAACTTCAGAACGTGTTCTGCTGGTTTTATTTGTAAAGAACAATTCTCATTGTTCTTAGGTTTTAACATGGTTCTGTGGGTAAAAGTAAATTATTCTGAGGATTATTCTATGACTATTTTCCGTGTTATATACTTGTCTGTATTGTAAGTTTTATTGTCTAAGAAGCACTTCTTATAAACCAGGCTAAATTACAGTAATTTTAGATTTAAGATACTAACTCTCCTTTATTAGTGGAATGTATTAAAATTTCCACTTTGCAGTTTCCTGCAGGTTCATGCAATATGAGTCTTATTTCTTCCATTATGCACTTGTTCCTGTCACTGTCATTATGGTAATAGCTCCATCTTCTCCATCATTCATATTAGTAATTCAAAAATTCTTTGCATCTCCCTTTTTTGGTTGTGCAACCAAATCTTACCACTTGTTCATATACATCTTTAAAATTTGATCATTCTTACTTGTCTTCATAACTAAAATTCATATCCACATTATGCAGCTGCTACAATCTTCATAGATTCAATCGTGCCCTCTTATGCCTAAATATGTGATATACAAGAAAAAATCTGCTTGCCTGCTTCATCCAGCTATGTTAGCTTTATGTCTCCCTTGCTTGCTCACTTTTCTGCTCCATTGAGCACCAGCTACATGCTTCCACTTTCTAGGGCACTCGGCTGATGTGTTACAGACCTGTTGATTGTGTCCTTACAATAGCAAGCATCTCTTACTCCCCACTAGTCATTCTCAAACATACCTATCACCAATCCTAATGGAAAAGAGAAGCCTACTACAGCTTTCTGCATTTGCTGTACTCCTCTCCGTCGGATGCCTGCTGAAGACACAGATACGCCACCATAAAAATTATGTAGTTAACAGTCTTTGTTACTTGGTACAATCCTGCAGTCCTGCTTTTAATTTTGTGCTCCTTCTGATGTTTTATGATATTTGGTTGTTTTATATCGTCCTGTGCTTTCATTCAGTGTTTTTATTGAGATACCACAGAAGGGTCAATAGGCATTACCGTAACATAGGTTATTTGTTATAATGTTTGCTGTCTGTTCTCCAGCCTTGTCTTTTAACCACCTGATTCTCAGGTGGTCTTCTGGAAATGAAGGGCTTTCTTACTGCTCTCACCCCCAGCTGGTCAGCACTGGATCTGCTGGTGTTTCTACCAGGCTTTTCTGGTAATGTTCCCCTGAGTGGGGAGAATTAAAGACTGCAGTATTGCTCACAGCCAAGGTACTGCAGACTCAGCTGTCAGGGACCTACTGGTCCTGCCTATGGGTTTTCAGTGGGTGAATCTGGAAGAAGTTGGCTATTTAAGATGAAAAACTAGCTTGTTTCCCAAAAATGTGCTGGGTTGTTTTTTGGTTTGGCTTTCTTGCTTCTTTTGGGAAAGCAGTTGAATTATTTAAAAAAGTAATTTTTAATTAAGTGGCAAACAGGAAAAACGGCATTTCAGAAGAGGTGGTGATGTGGACTATCTGTTTTGCTTCACAAATTCCTTCTTTTGGGTCTTTTTTGCAGTTAAAAGACTGACTTCTTTCTTTGAAACTGTCATTAATCTTAATGTTGCTGACCTAAAGCAATAAAAGATTGAATACACTAAGATGAATATCCTGGCCTTCTGAAAATTTTTTTGTTTGGAGGTCTATAAAATTGGTAAATATGAAATAGGGAAGAAATACATGGGACAGAATTAACATACTTTCGCTTCCCTCTGCCCTCTAAGTGTCTCTTTGGGTCAGATTGCATTTGCAAAGCCATCCTGTGAACTCTCAGATTTTACACTTGATTTTCAGGGTAACAGTAAACTCACTGCAGATTATGATATGTTAGGAACCACTACAAGGCTTCCCTCCAAAACTGTGGTAATTTGAGAGGGAGAAGGATAAATCAGCACTGTGACTCATTTTTCAAGTGTTTAGCACATTTACTAAAATTCTCTTTTACTTTCTTAGAAATGAGTCTTTGAGAATTGATGTTATCAGCATCAGATACCTTTAGAAGACATACCTGTTTGAAACTCGTTACTGTGACTATAATGTTTCTATTTCTCAATTCAATTAAAATTTAACAGTTTTAGACATGCAGTAGTCATTTAGGTGGAGAAAGTTATCAGTTTAACTTGAAGCTAAACCAAAGACAGACTAACAAAACTCACTTAAGCAATCTGTAATATTTTCTCTTCATAAATAATACCCTTTATTTAAAACAAAATTACCACTTTCCTACTGGATGCAGCATAGCAACTACCATATAATGTAGTATGAAGTATTACACTTAGAGTGATGTCAGCTTGCAATCTTGAAATTCCATTTCGAAGTTTAATTTTTTCATTCTCTTAATTTTTCTTTAAACTAATGTCAACTTTTCTAATATATTGGTATTTTCATTTTGACTCTCCAGACTGCTATTCCCCCATTCCCTAAAATTACATTACCATATACTGCAGCAAAATTATTTTAATATACGTTATTATCTTTTCTTTTTAAGGCCGTTCTTCCCTCTTCCCAATAGATGATGGCTTGCTGGACGATGGTCATAGTGATCAAGTTGGAGTCCTGAATTCCCCTACCTGTTATTCAGCTCATCAGAACGGAGAACGAATTGAGCGTTTTTCTCGGAAAGTGTTTGTTGGAGGTCTTCCACCAGATATTGATGAAGGTGAGCTGCCTGGAAACTAAGCAGACTAAGTTTGGAGGGAGAGACAAAGAGGTCGTGAAAAACCTGACTGAAGTAGTAAAAATAAGGCACTCAGCAAAATAATGTGGTGCAAAAGGCTATAATTATATGTTCTTCATGTAAGTTGATGGGTGTGTTGAGCTTAATATCTCTCTTGGTTTTGGGATGATGCAGTTGTTTCTGATTCCGCACTTGCAGATTACGGAGTTTCATGTAGTGCCTGGAGTGTGTGCTCCTGCTTATCTTGCATATTCCTTTCAAACACATCTTTCCTTTCAAATACATCGTAGCCCTCCTCTATCTCTGCCTGCTTTATTTTGTATTCACAGAAAACTTCCATTTGTAAATGAATTTCATATTCTGTTTTACTATTACCTGAAGATCTCAGCAGTGGTATAGAAAGGTTATTGTTATTCCTGATGAGAAATAGAGAAACTTAGAGCAAGGTCAAGTGGCAGAGCACTCTTGATGCTTTGAACAGAGACTGTACTGCAGAAACTCAGATTGTCAAGTGATGCAGTTGAAATTGCTTTGTACACCAGTGGTGATTTGAAGTAATTGTGCAGTTTAATATGAGGTTTCTCCTGTGCAGATAAATGTAAATTGCATGTTAACTTTCTAACATAAACAGAAGTCGCTTTAGGAGGTTCATTGTAATCCTGGAATAACGTGCAAACCAAATAAGCTGACTGTGTTTAATTAACTTTCAGACATGGAAAGACCAGATTTTGGTTCCATTTTCATTGAGATGCTCTCCTACAATGTACTAAGGGATTTATTTTTATAGACTGAAGCACAGTTGCCTGTAATACAAATGCTAAACAAAACCACATGGAAATACATTTTTTTTCTTTCCTCCCAGTTTACATGATGATGGGAGGATATCACTGAAAGAAATTGAGCATATTTGTGTTTCTGTTGCTGCTTTTATATAGTTTAGAGTATTTTTTCCTCATGGCCAAGGCTTTTCCAGTCAGTGACATTTAGGTGTGGCTGGGATAGAAAGACATCATAAAGTTGTGCAAGGGGCATAGTAGATCTTGCAACAAGACTATTCATGGTTCTTACAAGCACCTCTAAATAGACAGTTTTAAATTTCTGTTTCTGATACATGCATAGTGTCTGCTATAGGACAGATATCCTATATGTATTTCCTATGTAGAGGAAACTGCTAGCATATTAATTTTGGTGTTACTTGGTGTATAAATATCTACTTACAAAGCTCTGAACTGTACCACTAAACGGTAAATTGATTGGATTTCATTCAAACCAGATTCTGATTTGAATTTATGGAAGTACCACACAAGTTTTCACGAATGGCTTTAGTTCCTATATGCTTCTGAAATGCTGCTGGTTTTAAGTAATAAAAAACAAATATAAGATTAAAATCACCAGAAATACATTGTGTAACTATTAACACCTTGGAAGATGCATCTGTTTTAAGTTTTTTGTTAATGAAACTTGTAAATTTTGTTCTTTTTCCCATAAAATGTCTATACTTTTGCCAGAAACAAAGGTGTTTGCTTGATAGTACTTTTTCATTGAGTTATGTCATTTACTTCAATTGCAACTACTGTACTTGTTTTTAGATGAAATTACTGCCAGCTTCAGACGATTTGGGCCCTTGGTAGTAGACTGGCCTCACAAAGCAGAGAGCAAGTCCTATTTTCCACCAAAAGGTAAGAAAGCTGGAAGGTTTTGACCTGTCACTGAGTGCAAATCTTGCTCTAGGAGACTGTCTCATCTTTCTCCAAAGGGTATCATTTACAGTCCCTGTGAACAGTTAAATCTGTTGTTTCAATGCAAGTTCAGATATGATTCCTTTCCATACTGAGGCTAAAACCTGTTGTTTTGTACTGTGCCTGATCAGGTCAACACTGTGTAGTTGTATGTGTCTTTGATCATCAGTTCTGTATTTGCATTTCTGTCTAGTTTCCAAAATTGGAATTAGGTCAAATTTTTTAAGTCTAAATCTTAGATAAATATTTTCCTAGGAAGTTAAAGGCAGGATGCAGAAGGATGCATTTGGTTATGCAGTCAAGATAATCACATGCTATGCATCTTTCACTTTTAGGATGTGACCTTCTTATTGAAGCACTAATCTTTTTTGATAAATGACTAAACGTTGATTTTTTTAAAACTATTTCTAGTGTTGCTGTTAGATTAGATTTTTTACTATTACTTACAAAGTGTTGGAATAACCATTCTGTAGATTAAGTAGTTAAATTATGGAGGATATCTCTATACATGTACAGCTATATACTGTTACATACAAAATAAATGCAGAAGTGTGATCCAGACATGAAAGCAATGCAGAGATTATTGATTTTGTAGAGAAGGCAGCAGTTCATTCCTTCTGTGGAAGTGACAAATGTAGGTATAGTTCTTTTGTAAACTGATTCTTTATTTAGCTCTGCATCTGTGCTGGGGAAGAGACAGGATTATTATCCCCGATGGGCCCTCTAAAGAGTGGGAAATGGAATTGAAAGCATTTGAATAGCATTTATGAATGCTACATGGAAATTCTAAGACAAACAAAGAGACTTTGGCTGTTTTGATTGTCAGCCCAGCACACAAAGCTACTGTCAAGTTAAATTTGATTATCTTAGAGTGCATCTCTCTTCATAAATTACCAAGAGAAATTCCCAAGGAACTCTTTGAAGAAGATGCATCTCACAGAGTCTATGATGAATATATAGAAGACAGAAGATGTAATATATTCTTACCTGAAAGGAGTGGATTCTCGTTTCCAAGGAGATAGTCCTGTCTCAGCATATGAACATCTTAAGGATGTATTTCCAGACTTCCTTATTTGATAGAGCTTTTTGATATAGTTGGGTTATTTATAATTACCACAGTAAGAAAAAAAACTCAAACTATGTTGTAAGCAGAGCTTCTTAAAAGCAGAGAGTATGAATAGAAGAACTTCAGTGTGTTGATCTAATTAATTCAGGAAACATTTGCAACCTAAGTTATAAGTTGATTTCCCATGATTAACTGATCCTTACTTGAAAAATAGTAGCATTTACTGTTCTTCAGTCTTAACATTTCAGCCTAATTTTCAGTTTGCTGCATTATTCAGTATTTTTTGTATGTAGCCTAACACATTTAAAATACAGTGTAGATTTCTCTTTGTAAATACTCTGGAAACATACAACTGCTGACTGGCACTGTGTATGTATCTCTTTTGTTCAATGCAATACATATAACCCATGATTATTTTGTAGAAGAATTTCATTAAAAATTGTCTTTCATTATTATTACTTGCGTGGACAGACAAGTACCATGTAGACATATATTAGTAAGATGTCTGAAATGGCTGAGGATAGGCAAAATAAAGCTTTGAGATCAATCAGTAAAAACCAGTTGAGAAATATATACTATATTAGCTCAGGGAATTAACGTTATTATTTTCAATCCCCATTTTCTAAATTGTCACTCTGCGTGAAATCGATTCAGTGTCTATATTTTTCTTTGTTCAGTCTCATTAGAGATTTGCTATAATATTGCTTTCCAAAGACATCTCAGAATTATGCCATTCTGGACTGATTCATGTAAGTCTTCTTTGTGGTGAGGAGATGCAGTCTGGTTTTTTTTTTGTTTTTTTCTTACTGTTGTTCAGTTTTCCAGGCTGTGCTTCCTTCCAAGCTCTCTGCTTACAGAAGGTCCTGAGGGAAGGCCAAGTTCATGATAAGTGTTTCCTTGCTGAAAGAAATTCAGAAAGTGTCTTGATCCATCAAAGCTGGCTGCCTCCTGAGAAACACGAACTGCTTGTTCTTAACTAATTACATTTTGTGTTGGTTCGCCACAAAATTAGACCCAAACATAACAGGAATTTTTACAACTTTACACTGATCTTACAAGGAAGCTCTGTTCTGAAAAAAACACTGTTGAGCTCAAAGTACAAAGTCTGTAACAGTGATCTGCCAACTATAATGTAGAATTCTGTCCTTTCTGACTTGCCACTGTTTATCATAACTCATGTTATTACGTAGTTGGCAAATACACTTATTTATGAAACAATACACACATCCAAAGTAACTTGCCGGGTTGAGGACTCCTCCTTGTGATAATGAAGCTCTTAAAGAAATGGTGCCATAAGGATATGGAAATACAAAAAATGCCTTTTAAAATACATCCAGTTGTTTGTGTCCTCTGTACTATTTATAGTCTGTCTCAGAGGATAATCTAATTTAAACAGGACAGTGTCCACTGTCCAGCCTTTTCTAACTGGTTGTTTCTACTGCCTTGTATCACAACAGTTGTGCAATAGCTTCTTTCTTCAAGGTTCCCAGTTGCTAACTCAGAGCTGATTAGCTGAAAAACTTAGGTTGGAAATGTTCTGCTTCTGGTTTCAGAAGCAAAACCCCAGATCCATACAAGTTCTGTTGAACTTGTTACCAGCTAATTTCATCACACTGAATAGGATCAAACTCTGGATTCAGGCAAGTAACTGTAGGTGTCTTCATGTGTGATTAGTGTCTAAGCTTCCTTTAATCGATGTGAATCTGGCCAGTACAGTCAGTGAAGTATAGAGGGCAATTCAGGTCACTGTAACATAAGCACATTGAGCTTGATTCGTTTACCCAAACTCAGGATATCTAACAGATTAGATATATGGGTTTCACAAATACAGTGCAACACCACATTTTTTCACCTCACGTGTCTTTTGGAATTAGTTCTCCATCAAAGGTGACTAAATGAAAAACTGGAAGATAGGTTATATAGACCCGTTTGTTGTATTAACCAGCAGCTCGGACTGATTCATTCTGATTTAAGTTAAGATGCAGCATTCTCTGGGCAAGAATTGCACTATACTGAGGCCCCTTAGTGTCCTCTGTGGAGAGTCTGTCAGGACAGTAAAGGAACCAGCCCCAACACAAAATACCACTGCAGTCACTGGCATGTCACTACATGGGCAGTGCCATGCTGGCTTGCACTGATTTTCTTGACTCCTCCTCTAAGTCATTAGTGACAGGAATTAGCTGGATGTTGATAGAACCTAAAGCTCTGCTCTCTGATTCCTACACAGAATACGCATAACAAGAAGCATCCTTTCTCCTTGTGGTAAACTTCTCTATTACTATGAAATAAAGAATTTTCTTCCTTGCTGAGAAAATCGTGTTAGCATGAATCTAGTCCAGAATTTGTTGCTTTGCTTTGTTCTTTATATATAATGAATACCAAAAAATGAAAAATTTTAATTTGGTAGGACTCTTCAAACAGCTAGGCTTTTCAAACTTGCCTAATGGGCTTTCTGTTTCCACTACTCACCAAATATATTAAAAAATACATATATATAATTTCTTGGTCTTGTTTTATTAAGAGAAATGTCAGCTCATGACTCTAAACAGCACAGTATCTTTAGAAATCAGGAACTGTAACTCTAAAGCCAATTACCTGCAGAAAGACTTGTCTATTATTTGAGGTTATTTTGTGAGTATGAGTATTATCAAAGTCACCTACACTGATTGCCGTCAAAAATAGGAGTATTAGTAATAGTATTGGTGTTAAGCGGAGGAATTTAGTTGTGATAAACACTAACAGGAGTTACCAAACCTTGACTCCCACAGAAGGTATAAATTCTGGTAGAGGTGCACATGAACAAGAGATTTTTGTAAAACTCTTTCATCTAATGCTTTTCACCTTACGAAACATGTACAAAGCATAGAACCTTTGTTTCTTGGTGTGTAATACCTGAACGTGACCTGCTGCTATTGGTGTACATGATCCAAAGCCATGAAGCAGCTTCCTTCAAAGAAAACTATTGGAATGGCTTTGCTTTTTCATTGTAAACAGGCTTGTATTGCTATTGGGTGTGAAGCTGTTTAAGTTAAAAGACTACCCAAAAAAAAAACCAAACCAGGGAGTTAAGTTGTCTCACAGTACAGTAGAACACCTCATACTCTTCACCCTACCTCCCCCCACACTTCACTGTGTTTCACTGTGACATGTTCTTTCTACCACACGTGTTAATTGCAGTTCACAAAAAGACTAGTTAGGCACTTCTTTCTCATATTTATGCATGTGGCTTCCACCACTGCACTGGCTTTGCAGACATTGAACATCCACAATAGTTCATGAGTTATGGATCTTGAGGTGAAAAAAAGATCCAATAAAAGCATATAATATTGAGAAAGCAGAAATGGGTAAGAATAACATTTGTGCCATGCAGTTGTTGGCATGTGGTAACTGTAGTAATAAGAACAGCCCTAATTTATGGTGTCTAAATGAAATACTAAAGATAAGACTGTAATTTCCCTTTGAAAGCACTTTCTAGCTGATATATATAGGCTGGTTGCCTGCATAACTGGTATTCTTTGGATGTGTAATTGAGCTGTGCCAGGAAAAGTTCCCTGGTCCAGGACAAGTGATGGAAAGTAGTTTGTGTGCAGACTATGCAAGTCTAGGTTCTTTGGAAGAGATTCTCTTTTTTTGTACATGGCTATAGAATCAATAAGGTTGGAAAAGACCTCTAAGATCATTGAGTCCAACCATTATGTAACCCTGCCAAGTCCACCACTAAACCATGTGCCTAAACACCACATCCACATGTATTCTGAACACTTCCAGCGATAGTGATTCCATCACTTCCCTGGACAGCCTGTTCCAGTGCTTGTCCACTCTTCTGGTGAAGAAATTTTTCATAATGCCCAGTCTAAACTCCCCTGGCACAACTGGAGGGTATTTTATTTCCTCTTGTCCTATCATTTGTTACCTGGGAGAAGAGATGATTGCCCCCCACCTCACTACAGTCTCCTTTCAGACGGTTGTAGAGAGCAATAAGGTCTCCCCTGAGCCTCCTTTTCCCCAGGTTTCACACCTCTAGCCTCTCCTTATAGAACTTGTGCTCCAGACCCTTCCCCAACTCCATTGCCCTTCTCTGGACACCCTCCAGCACCTCAATATCTTTCCTGCAGTGAGGCCCAGAACACATTTGTGGTGTGGCCTCAACAGTGTCAAGTACAGAGGGACGGTCTCTGCCCTGGTCCTGCTGGCCACACTATTTCTGATACAGGCCAGGTTGCCATTGGCCTTCTTGGCCACCTGGGCACACACTGGCTCATGTTCAGCCACTGTCACCAGCACCCCCAGGTCTTCTTCCACCAGGCAGCTTTCCAGACACTCTGCCCTCAGACTGTAGTGCTGCCTGGGGTTGTTGTGTCCCAAGTGCAGGACCTGCACTTGGCCTTGTTGAACCTCATGCCTTTGGCCTTGGCCCATTGATCCATCATGTGTGGACTTGAGAAAATTATTTTCTCAGGCTGGTTTTCCTAAACAAAATAACTGTTTATTTTCTTCCAGGCTAGACTTAGGGAGCAATATAAATTGCTTTGTCAATCATTGAAGGTCTAGAGCTGTGGAGCAAAATTAGACAGACCAATTTGAGGGTACAGGCTATACCTTAACTTTATGTCTTCAGATGGGGAGTAGTACAGCTGAGCTCATGACACAAGGCTTTCTGAGGCTTTTAATTAAGTGGGATAAACCAAGACATGAGTACTTGTTTTTCAGTTGAGGTTGAGAAGGCAGTATTAACATACGGTTTTTCTACTGCTTTCCTTTCCATGTCAGGAGTGGTCATATGAAGTGACCCTGAGATTAGCTCAGTTGGTTAGAGCATGGTGCTAATAACAATCCAAGTTGTGGGTTCAATCCCTATGTGGTCCATTCGTTTAAGAGATGGACTCAGTGATCTTTGTGTGTCCCATCCAACTCAGAATATTCTGTGAAATAGGGATGTAGTAATCCTTATCACTCATCAAGTTCTTGTACTTGAATTTTCTATCTTTTTGCAAGGTGCTGCAGTTAAGCATATTAATAGCTGCAGACACAGAGGTGGTAGATTATATGGAGGCACTTATCATCCTTATGCATCTGGACCTATATGGCAGTACCTTTGATTTGATTTGTATTAGGATAAGAACCGATGAAAAATCAGTATCTGGAGAATCTTTGTATGTCTGATTCCTTAGAAAGTATCTTGTGCAATTAACCCTGCCTTTGATGAATCAAGTTTTTGTACTCCCATCATTCTTGTACTGAGCTCTCCGTTCAAACTGGAATGTGTGTGCCTGGCTTCTGACCAAATGAGGACAGTTACACTATCTTATCTCACCCATGCCAGTCGACACATGCCCTCATTCACTGCGTTTTGCACAGGTAATACGTGCATTTTAAATTCTATGAAAAATAGTGAAAGATATCCTCATTAAAACAGATTCTGAATTTAAATTATTGTAGATTTGCTTAAGTTAAACAGGTCATCATTTAAAAAAATGCTGTTCAGCAGTGAAGAATGGACTTTACAAGGAAATGTTTCAGCCCAAGCCCAAAGATTCCCTATGAGATATTTGTTAAGAAACTAAATAAGATTTACATAAAAATATAGAATACATAAAACCCTGTCATGTGTCCCTTTTTTGTAGCTGTGATGGGACTGTGGTATGAGGGGTAAGAAATAAGGTACAACTTACTAGAAAGACCAATATAGACCTTACAGCTTTTTCTTTAAATCCTATTTTTGTTCCCACATGTCTAAAATCAGTTGTGCATTTGTTTCTCAAATCCTACGTTGTTAATGCAGTGATACTTTAATAGTCTTCAAGATACACCCTCCCACCTTTACATTGGTGACCTACAGTGTGTGCTTGCAATAAGAAGTGGCTGGTGGTTATATAGCTTCTCTCAGAAATACAGCAACATTTCCAAAAGGCTTTCCAAAGGTAATGCACCCATGTTGCCTTTTCCCAAGCCTGCTCTAGAGCAGCTGCTTCAGCATTTACTTCTCCATCAAAGTCATAAAACATAACTTTGTGTGAAAATTCTAAACTTGGTAGTAATCTCAGAAAGAAATGTGATTTATGGTCCATTTAAAGTTTGTTTTAGTATGCAACCCTAATTGTGCTGTTGGGTTATTTGTAAAGTAACAAATTTAGTGTATCTCATACTGTAACTGAAAGTAATGTGTCAGGTTCTTTGCTTGTATGACTGTTTTCATGTAGCATTAAATAAGCATTTTAATTCCTGTTTTTATAGTGTTTGAAAGGTTTTCTGGGTCACTTATGTAATAAAATACTTTGATCTGATCTCTAGAATAGAGATTAGTCCTTTGTGCCAAGTCGGATTTCCATTGTACAATGTCTGCTGCAGCCAATGAATGATGTTTAGCCTAGGCCTCCGGTGCATGATAGAGCAGACATGTTTGCTTTTATTTGGTTATTAGTCTTCTGACAATTATTTTACAGATGGAAGTTCTGTTAATTATGGCAATGTAGTACATAGTTAAAGAAGATGACTAATATGAAATAATTGTTTTGACTTTATTTTTGTATGGAAAGTGACTGGCAAAGATGGTTATGTTGAATAAAGATGAGAGAAAATATATCAATTGGTTCGGGTCTTTTTCCAGGTTACGCATTCCTCCTGTTCCAAGAAGAGAGTTCTGTTCAGGCCCTGATTGATGCCTGCATTGAAGAAGATGGAAAGCTCTATCTCTGTGTTTCCAGCCCCACTATCAAGGACAAGCCAGTAAGTACCCAGTCGATGGCCTGCAGGCTATAGCTGCCATCTGTCTAAAGCAACACTGGAAATTATGAAGATGAAAATAATCAAAAGCAAACTACTGTTGGCAGAGCTAAACATCTGGAACACTTGGATTATTTTAAAACTGTAGTATTTTGAATTAATAGGATTAAAACAAAGCACCTAGACATGCTAAGGTAATGAGGTTATGACTGACAATTTGTATAGGCTGATGAACATATTTCCACACTGTAGTGAACCTAAAGTAGGATACTGTTTTCCTTCCCAAATTAATAGGTTCAGATCCGTCCCTGGAATCTCAGTGATAGTGACTTTGTGATGGATGGTTCGCAGCCACTTGATCCTCGGAAAACAATTTTTGTTGGAGGAGTCCCTAGACCGTTAAGAGCTGGTGAGTAGAATCTGTGGCAATTTTTAAAAGTAAGAAATTATTAGAAATAATTTGTACCATGCATAATTTTTTGTAGTTATGTATGGATAGAGATAGATAGATAGATAGATAGATAGATAGATAGATAGATAGATGATAGATAGATAGAAAAATTGAAGAGTCTTGGTAGTTTTAACCACAGTACAATATTCATATATTCTTAAATTTGTCTACTGTCTTGCTTTGGCCATAGATCACAGTTCATCGTTGAGATTTACTGGAAACTGTTACCTCTCTATAGCTGTGGAAAATATTTTGATCATATTAGCAAAACTGTAGCGTAAGCTATGTCACAAAAGGCATAAAACAAAGAGTTTGTTTTAAAATAATGCTATGGAAACATCTCTGCCCTGCTGCATGACTGTGGAGTGGTATTTGTACCTGCTTGTCATTGTGCATTAGCTACTATTCTGCTGCTGTCAGGTTACACGCACAAACACAGGTGGTGGAGTACTTAAACAGGTAGGCATATAAGAAAAAGGAAGAAATTCAGAGAGCTAGCATAGTCTTTATAGCACAACATTATATGAGATTGCAGGACTCTTTCTAGATTCTTGCCAGAGGCATGAAGGAAAAAATAAATGTTTCTGTAGCTGTGGAATGGCTGATTTACAGCCTGGACAGTCTGCATTTTCAGATTGGCTGCAGTAGCCTTTTACGATGTTTTACGTGGCTTTCTAGTTAGTAGGTTGCAGTGAATGTTGGAAGTAGAAGCATACCATACAGTGGTTCAAATCTGCTTTTTTATTAGAGTGACTTACGGACTTCATTAGTCTTTCCTAGTTTGTAATGAATTTTATTCTTAAAAAAAGATGAGCTTTTAGATGAAAGATGTAAGAAAACCAAGAAGCAATAGTGCAAATTTGGGATACAAAGGATCTTAAATTTTTCTATCTTGGACTTGCAATGTGCAAGCTTTTTTGTTATTTTACTTTTAAGACTCTACTTTTGACTGTAATACCAGCTCTGTAAATGAGCATAAACACAGTATGTTCCAACTGCAGATTAATTTTTCTTTAAATTCAGTCCAGTGCTTCATATTACTGTTCTGAATGTCTGTGATAAATTTAATGGATGCATTCTTATGCTCAGCTTGCAAATGCCCTGTATATGTGAAAATGAAACTTTTATGGCATTGTGAAATAAGAATAATGACTTCACAAAAGCAGTAAAATTTAAGGAGACTCTTCAAACAGCTACTGAACATCAAGGACTGCTGACACCTCTGTATCCTAATACAGAGGATACTAATTCTGAGAAAAACAGTGTTTTCCACCCTGATGAATTGCAACTGAATTCATTATAATCTGGCAATCAGAGGATTGCCAAGGTATTTGATCTGTAAAATTCGGAATTTTTGTTTCTCTGAACTTCAGTATCTGTGGTAAGTATAGCACTGTAGAGTTAATCAAGCTCTGTGTGGCTAATGAAAAGAAGCTAACTACATCTTTAAATTCAAGTAGGACGTAGAGCATTAGGACACCCACGGAACACGTACCAAGGAATTTGTGGCATGTGGATCTGTTTTATACAGCTTACATTCCAGTGCCTACCCAAAAACTTTCGCTGTAATCCCCTGAAGAAAACTGCCCTAGAATATCCAGGTTATCAAGAACTTAAAATTCCATTGTTCCTTGGGTGTATGTACCCACAGTGTGAAAGATCTGTCTGCTGAGTAATTAATAGCTTATTTAATATTATTTCTTTAATTTTTTTTTAAATTTTGTTATTACTGTTCCATTGGCTGTTGCAAAATTAGTAATTAAAATTATCTTTTCTAGTATTTTTAGACATGAGCATACTAAGTTTGTACTGTAAGAACAGTTTAAATAAACACTGTTTTGTTTCTTAATAGTGGAATTGGCTATGATCATGGACCGTCTCTATGGTGGAGTTTGTTACGCAGGAATTGACACTGACCCTGAGCTGAAATACCCAAAAGGTGCTGGACGTGTTGCTTTTTCCAATCAGCAGAGTTACATTGCTGCCATCAGTGCTCGGTTTGTTCAACTTCAGCATGGCGATATTGATAAACGAGTAAGTTACACAGAAATAAAAAAAAAAGAGTTATGCCCTATAAAGAAACTTCTCAGAGTGTGGTAGCATTGCATGTGATTGGCTTTCAAGCCAGCGTCTGCATTTTTTTTTTAGCATTCATGTAATTCCACTACTTTGAGGAGTATGCCGTGAATGCCCCCAAACGAACAACGTGTTTCCACAGAGAAGCAGTTTGTTCCTTTGACATATGTTGGACCATATGTTCTTCCTATTCTGGAGTTCCTGGTTTTGTTGTATGTGGGCAAGGGGCTTGAAAATCTCTTTCTCTCCCGTGTTCTAATGAAACCAAATACTGTGATAATTCCTCTGTCATTCATAAGAAACTGTAGTATTCATTGTCTTCAGATTAGCTTGATACTTACAGCTGGCCTTAATTTCAGCCATAGTTGTCAGTGATCAGAAAGTTGGTCAGGCTGAACACCTAAAATAAAAAATGTCTTATTTTTTCTGTTTGAAAGTCTTCTTACTACTTACCAATGCCTATTTCTGTTTGCTACAGATGCTTATTCCTAGCAAAAGTAAAACTAACTTAGATTAAGAAGACTAGTGAACTTCATAACTCCTAATTAGACGTATAAGAGTAGCAAAAAAACCTGCTATCTAAATTATGTCAGTTTTAAGGGTTGCTAGTTTTGATGTCAAGATCTGCAGAGATAGTCTGGCATTAATAGGTATTCTTAAAAAAAAACAAAACTTAGGTCTTAGGGGAAGAAGGGTCGAGTAAGTAAAGTAGTTCAAGGTCCAATGTCCTCTACAGATCAAAGACACAGGAAAAAGTAGTACAGTTAACAGAAGTCTGCTCTAGGGAGGCAGCATGTGCTTCTCTCCTTTCAAATAGTCAGGGTAATACAGCTTTACGTATGTGTCTCAAATACTGCTTGCGTTGTGAGCTGAAATCCCCAAACGTGGTCCTTCTCAGAGGATGAGTGGGTGTGGATGTGGGTAGTCTTCTAGGCTTCAAATTAAGATGTGACGGCTATGTTTTGGCCATGGGATTGCTATCCTTGTGACTTGCAGCTGTCATTGACTTTGCACTCTGCTTTTTGGATAGTTACATAACAGAAAGAATGGCCTTGACACTGTGATTGGGTGAGGGGAAATAAAACTGTTAACCATCTTGCATTTGAGTATTTGGACATAATGGGAGGAGGGGCCAGAATCTAGAATTTCTTCTAAAGGATTGCTGAATGGGTCATTTAGCTTCAGAATTACTATTTAGTGTGTTTCAGGAAATGTGTAAAGGGCATTTGTCTGTGAAGTCACCTGACTTGAAAATTGAGACATGGGCAGTAGAGTCCCATCCAGATTATGTCTCCCTTAAAAGTGAGAGACATGGACTTGTACCTTGTAGAACATGAGGAGCTTTTATCTTTGTCTTCCTCTTCCCGTGGGAGTGTGTCCTTTGCGGTAGAGAGGTACGTGGCAGACTGGCAGTGCCATCTTGTTAGAGAAGGAAGGCATGATCCTGCCTTTGAAGGCTGCACTTCCGCATACATTGTTCTGCTGTTTTGTGGGTTTTTATGACTGGTCACCAGAGATCTTAAGGGCTCTTTGGATGCCGAGCAGGCATCTGAAATGGCAGTGCTTGCTGTTGGCAGAGAAAAGGACGTAGGTTGTGAACAGGTGATGTAATACTGCAGTTCTTAAGGCAGCATGGACTGCAGGCCTCTTGCAGCTTGGATGGGGGGAAAGGAAAACCAGCATAAAATCTACCCCAAATACTAGATCTGAGAAGCACAGTATTTGACATGCATCCATTGAGACTTAATTTATAAAAACAGTACTCAATGGTTTCTTCAATCACAAATTACCGAAAAAGAAAAAAAAACCCAAACAATCCCAAAACACCCCCACCAAGCATAGTTAGTATCTGGAGATAGCTGTTCATGGGTCGGAGAGGTTGAGGGTGAAAGGCAGGAAGATCTAGGCTTTCTCTTTAAATATCTGAATTCTTAAAGTTTCTTCTTATGATGTAATTTATGTTCTTTCTTTAGTGTTGCCTTATTTAACACTTGAAAAATTAATTTTTTAACTCAAGTGTTATCTTAAATTTGGAATTTCCAAATTTTTATTAGCGTCCTCATTTATTCTTATTTTTAAAAATGTTTGCTACTCTTGAGGTGTTTCACTGGCTAAATACAGCAGTGCCAAATCTTAACTAATAAACTTGTTTCTAAGTCCCATGGTGTGGAGGGTTTATGAACTTCCTTATTTATCTGAGAGGGGGGTTAATCTATATTTTTTAAATCATCTTCTTTAATTAAACCATAAGGTTAATCCTTATTTATATAATTACATATATTTATTACCACCCAGTTATTTGCATTACTGAGGAGTCATAGAGAAGAGCATCATTTTAGGGAACATCTTGAATCTTAGCAGAAAGTATGCAAAAGGCTATTTTCAGAAATAGTTTTTTACCTCCATGGAGTTTTTACACTAATGCCTTTTCAGGCTCTGAAAATATTCTGAAATCATTATTATTGCAGATTTATAGATGAGCAAGCAGTTTGTGTAAATCTGTAAACCACTGGTTTTTTAAATGAGGAAGATAGTCCTACTTTGGGTACTGCCTTCACCTGAGGTGTTTGTGTGTGTTGGCCAGGAAGGTAATAAAGTATGTATTTCACTGAAGTCCTAGAGGCAGAGCCTGTTCTGCTCTTTACCTCAGCATTGCGTTTCCATACCAGTTATATCCAGTTTCTGTAGGTCTGCTGTCCTTTCTCATTCTTTCCATAACCAGTTTTGTCTGTGTAAAAGTATTTTTCAATTGCTAAATTTTGCGGTTCACCTGTTTATCCTTCGGAACTTCAGTTCAAAGTGTTTACAGCATTTTTTTGCACATACCTTTTCCTACCTTAATTGGAAACCTTAGTGTCACAGTCACTTGACAAACATTGTGATCTTAACTACTTCTTTAACTAAGTTCTCTGTAGCTTCTCTCCACTTCTTTTGATGTATAGATATATTAAGTTTCTCTAACAGGCATTTTTCTTCAGCAAAATACTCACTCATCCATGGCGTTTTATCATATATGAAAGCTCAGCTCCAAACATTTCTTTGGACTTCAGCTCCAAACAGTTTCTTAAAATACTGTTAACTTTCATATGCCAGCAGTCTGCATGCACCTCATGTAATACTTCCATTCCCCAAAGTGTTTCTCTAATATTTTTCAAATCATCTTCGTACCGATCTTCATGCATTAGTGCACTGAAGCTTGAAATATATGCTGCTTCATGCTTTCAGTAATTCTGAGCCACGAACATAGTTACTGCATAAGGTACCTGTTTATTGGAAAGTTTGAGTGTAATTGGTGATAAGGCAGGTCATTGTAGTGAAATAAGAAGTAGAGCTTGTACTGAATATAGATTACTGGAAGAGGCATGCTCTCTTTGACATTTCTTAGATGGTCTCTACTTCTGAAGCTAAGAACATGAAGTCCATTTGGCCGTAAAACTTCAGGGTGGGGAGCTGTATGTGTAAATTTTTTTCCTCTGGAGATACATTGAAAAAAGTATCATTTTAAAGTTCTTAATATTTCAGGCATACTGTCTGAGTACAGAACATACAGTCAATGTCTGTATGTAGCGATCTTCTGAGGTATTGGTATCTAAGGAAAAAAGTCTCGTGCAGCAGTGAGGAAAATGTGGAATACAGCAATACGTTCCTTAATGATCGAGTCAACTCATTTTGTGTTTTATTATGAAGTACTTCTTCCCGTCTGATCGCAGTCTGTAGCAGTTCACTTATGCAAAGACATAATGCATATTTATCACTGGACTCCTGCCACTTTTCCATTCTGGCAGTCAGATGAGTTTGGGAGAGGGAAGCTGTGTAAGACAGGTGTTTGTAGCTGTCTATGGACTTGCAAAATGGTCTTTAAAAAAATACTTTCAGAATTGTATTGAATACAAATTTCCTTCTCAGCTCAAAGCCACAGAAAGAGAAAGTAATAGATTACCAAAATTGGTAGGGCCAAATTTGACCATATTTTAAAAACAGGGAATGAATTTATGGTGAACAGGACTGCTAAAAAATCTGCATTACAGCTTGCAGAAAGTACTTTTAATTTGCCCACAGTGTAGTACATACAGAGACACTTGTATTTAAAAAAAAATTCTACATTAAAGGGTTACAGTCTCATACGTTCAGTTATTTTTTTGCTAAACTGTATAGAATTGTCATATTCACATCCACTTGGGAGACCTTTGGGTTGTTGGGTTTTCTTCTACACATATGTCCATAATGTCATTTGCAAAGAACACGCTTCCAGAATAATTAGGAGAAGTTTCTGATGTAGATGTTTATTGCATGCACAGTGTACTTCTCAAGATCTGCCTTGAAGTGTTCTGCAGTATGGATGGGTCTGTAGATGATAACAAGTAATAACTGATCAGTTATATAAAGGCATTAATATGACTGATTTCAGACTTCAGGGGATTTTTTGGGGTTCTTTTTTAAACCAGAGAAAAATGAATGCCTTCATACAACTTCAGGTGGAAACAGTTATTAACTGGATTGTTCCTGTTTCACTCCAACAGGTGGAGGTAAAGCCATACGTGTTGGATGACCAGATGTGTGACGAGTGCCAGGGTGCGCGGTGCGGTGGGAAGTTTGCTCCTTTCTTTTGTGCCAATGTCACTTGCCTGCAGTATTACTGTGAGTTTTGTTGGGCAAATATCCACTCTCGTGCAGGACGTGAATTCCATAAGCCATTGGTAAAGGAGGGGGCTGACCGCCCACGTCAGATCCACTTCCGCTGGAATTAAACATGGTGAACCAGCATCTACATAAGGAGAGAAGGGTGCATGTGGCTTACTGTGTTTGAAGATACTGACATGCAGAAGAAATAAGTGCATTCTTCTGCTTTTCACCCCAGCTATCAATACATGCATCTTTATCAGCAGCCAAAACACTACAAGCCTCTTGTTTTTCACCAAAACCCTACATCTCAGGCTTACTAATTTTTGTGATATTTTCATGTTAAAATAAAATGTTTTTTTGTATTTTCTCCAAGTTATTTTTATATGTAAAGTTAAAACTAGATATGAGAATGTTTTTGCGTAGGGGCACACAGTCTGCTGCTATATTTAGTGGGTGAAGCGTGCACTTATTTCTAAACATGGGTTTTTAACTTCAAGATCTGCCCCAGTAATTTACCAAAGGTAGCAAAATAGTGAAGATGGAATATGTCTGCTACAAAAAGCTTATTTTTATTGTTGTTGCTATTTTCAGTGTATACATAAACTAAAAGTTAGGGTTGATTTTTTGCTCTCCATTTTGACTTGCAAGAAATAATACCTCAAGATAATCTGATTTATTAGCTATTTTTAAACATTTTTAATCACAAGCTGTATTAGCTTTGCTGCTATATAGGTGTTATGTGTAATGCCACCTATTAATACGGGATTGAAACGTTTAAGACACACTGCATTACAGATTAAATGCAGGCAGCACAATATGGCCTAAACTGCCATAGTTTTAGAATGTGAAAAAATTGCATGTTTACTTACCTGTATACACCATATGCATGCACTAGAACTATTAATTAACAAGAGGTGAGTTATTGCAAATGTTCAAAAAAGGCTCTCTTGAAACTAGGTAGCATGAGCAAATTTACAAAATTTCTTACAAAAACCAGACTTGCATGCATTATTGTGACTGAAGTAAAAAAATGTCCTACATGTGTACAATATGCAAATTAGTTTTAGACTAGAAAGTGCAGCCATTTTGTGACCTGGTCAGTAGTGGAATTCAATTTTATGCAGACTGGATGTAATATTGTAATCCCTGTGCAATTTTGTGATGTGTGCTTCTACTTAATGTGGCGTGATGTAGTATAGATACAAGTTTGAGTAAAAAGCTAGCATTTAAAAGTTCTTTTAAGCCCCCTTGATTGTTCATGGTAAAGATTTCCTCTACAAACCAAAGATGGCCAGCACACTGCTAACCAGTCACCAAATGTGAAACCCATGACAAATGCATACAAAAATAGACATATATGAGAATGCGTAATGCTTTAGAAATTAAATCCTAAGTAAAGTCAAAATGGAGAAGGTGTAATATACAGACGGCTAGTTGCATAACAAACTAAATTTTACCTTTAAGACAACAGTGAAATTTGGCTTAAAAAAGCCTTGCTTACATGTTTGACCTGTGTGCGTTGTGGTCTTCTGTCAAACCGGGGTCACTGTTGCATGAGAAGTAGCTACTTGACAGTCAAGGATAGTCTTTTTATTTTAATGAAGGAGTTCTACTAACGACATTGCTTGCAGATTTTGAAAAACAAATGTAGTTAGGACAGAGGCAATATTTAACTGAACACTAAAGGAAAATCTTAGCAGTGTTTTTGTCTATCTCAGAGCATTTTTAATGCAACTAGCCCCTACTTTTTAATGGAACAAACAGTTATTCTGCAGCCTAAGCAAACACTCAGCAGTAAATGCTGTAATGCAGAATTAAGAGCCTGATGCTAGAGTTGAAATTACAAGGGTGTTGTTCTTTGCAATCCCTTGGGACAATCCTTCATGTAAGCAAAGTGTTGATCTTATGTTGGTTGTCTACAGTGTGCTTTTTTGTACTGTACAATATGTGGTTCATGTCTAACTGCTGTTTTATTGTGGCTGTGGTTCAAGTTTTTAATGTTTGAAGTTGATGCTGTTTTAAGAAGAGCTTTTTACTAATTTA
>VZTE01005309.1:225006-232506 GCA_013397775.1 Eulacestoma nigropectus | reverse complement strand
TGTTGTCACTGTGGGTTGTTTCTTGCCTGTGCCTTGGAAATACCTGCTTTCACTCAGATTTCTCTTTTCCTTATGCTTCCTCTCCTGTGGCTTTATTTCTTTGCTCCAATAGATTTTTGGGGAGTTTCCTTTGTAGCATCTTTCTCCCTTCAAGGCCTGCCCATACACCTTTCCAGCTGTGAGAGCCAGCTGAGAATGCTGCTGGCCCTTGACTGGAAGTCTGCAGCACCTGCATGGGCCAATGCAGCTTTAGAGCCCCATGGAAGAGCAACTGCCTTTGGCAAGAGGTAGCACTGGGGACACGAGGCACTCACAGATCTGGCTCTGACAGAGCAGAGTGCCTTGCTCAGCCTTGACAACCCTTTGCAGGAGCAGCTTCTCCCAGCTCTTGGTTGTGTCTTTGCCTGGAGGTGGTTTGGCAGGCACAGGTTTGCCCTGAGCTGTGTTTCAGGCTGGTGACAGAGCTCTGGTACCCAGGTGTTGCTGAAGGCTGGTCTGCACTCAGCAGCTGCCTGGGGAGATACAGCAAAAGGGAGTTCACGCGTGCACTGAGCACGCACTGCTCTCACCGTGAGTATCCCACCCACTGTGCAGGACAGCAGGCTGCTCCTGTAGGGGACAGGGACTGTGGCAGTGTTGGCCTGATTGTCTTAGAATCACAGAATCATTGTAGAATGGTTTGGGTTGGAAGGTTAAATACCATCCAGTTCCACCCCCTTGCCATGGGCAGGGTCACCTTCCACTACAGCAGGTTGCTCAAAGCCCCATCTAGTCTGGCCTTGAACACTTCCATTGTCCAACCACCCTCACAGTAAAGAATTTCATTCTAATATTTCATCTAAAGCTGTCCAGCTGTCCTCTTTCTGTTTAAAGCCATCACCCCTTTGTCTTGTCACTACATCACTGTTTTCCAAATTACCGCTTAGTACCTTTTGTTTGTTGCTTTTTAATCCAGAAAATCTGCCATTAAATCCAATGTATTGACACATTAAACATCATATTAACCATGCTTCTATGCAGTGCTCCTAAATTATCCCTGGGGAGCTCTAAATCCATCACAGCATCTCAGCTGTAAGAGAGGGAGGGCAGTGCCACATGTAGTAGGTGTGAATGGCAGTTCCCTAGCTTTCTATTTTTGGTGATGTTGGAAGAGTTAAAGATTGGTTTTCCACAGCAGTGACAGTAATTGCACTGGCTTGTTTTATTTTTGGTGTCAGTGGTAGGGTTTTTATATGCCATCACTTTCATCAGAACTTAATTGTTGGAACAGAGGCTCAGCTGCCAAATTACCTGTCTACTTGCCCACGTGAAGGGCTGTTATGTCGTTTGCCTTCTGAAGAAGCTGTGCCATTCCAGAGTTAAGGCTGTGTTGTTTTTTACTTCACACAGGTACTAAACACTTCTCCATCTTGTCTTAAGTATAAACAGAAGATCAGGTTGTCCTTCAAACCACCGAGCATGCTGATGGGAGGGAAGGCTGCCAACAGCAGGGAGCTGCCGCCCCAGCACTGGCAAGAACAGATTCTGAGGTAGCACAGCAGAACCAGGCAGAGTTTGTTGTAGCTGCAAGAGCCACCAGCTGACGTGAAAAACAAGCAGGAATGATCCACCTGCAAGCACAGTGGGCAAGGGGAGGGTGGTGTGTAAATCTGTTCTATTTTCTTTAAAGTATCGTAGAGCCGAGGTCTAGGTCAATGTTCTGGCCACAAATTGCATCTGCAGTGGCTCACTGATCTCTCACAGTTATCACACTGATCTTTCTCCAGGAGCTCTGTGTGTACATTGCCTGAGATTTTACCCTCCATACCTAAAGGGCTTTGTACAGCTGAGTGTTGCTGCACTGCTGCAGAAGGCAGGCGCTGGGGCGGGCTGGCTGGGTAATGCAGGGAAGAGAGGACTGGCAGGATGTTCTCTCCACATCTCTCATTTTAACAGGTTCAGATGTCTCTCAGTTTCATTTTCTTTCCATCTGCTTTACCCTCAGGTTCATGACGCCCTGGTGTTGCAATTTACCCAGAGCTTGTGGACAGATGAAGAATTAATGGGAATTTTATCTAAGTATATCTTCTGCTGTGCAGAAGCCTGATGCAGAGCAGGGACTTGAACCAGTGTACTGACGTTTTGCTGAATGCACTGATCACCCACTGCTTGTGCTCCAGAGATAGAAGATCCGTAGTTTACTCCTTTCTGTCAGAATTAAGACTGCTTGGTTCACTAAATTTGTTGTCTCTGTGGCAAATGTGTGGCACAGCAAAGGGAGAAGCTGCTCTCCACTTACCCGACCAGAGAGCCTGGCCATGATCCCATCTCCCTGCCCTGGGTGCCCTCCTGTGGACATGGAGCCACAAAGGGGAAAGTTTGGTAAAGGCCCTGTTATCTCCAGGACAGGAAATTACACGTTCAGGACATTACTAGGATACGCATGTTCTCCTGGATCTGTTCAAATCCCGTATCGTAGTTTCTAGAGCAGGAACACTCAAAGTCTAGCTCAGATAGAGCATCTTATTTCCTGCTTTCTTTCCACTGAAGACTTTCATCCTGCTGTGCTGAACTTGCCAGCAGTGTTGGGAGATGCAAAACACAGATCATCTAGAATATTGTGTCTTGTGTGAGAAGGAAAAAAACCAACATAAGGAGGTATTATAATTTAACTGTTGTGGTGTGCAAAAGTGTCAAAAGAGCCCTTTGTCCACACCCCACTGAAGATGTGAGGCTGTTGCCCACTGAACTGGCTGCCTCTGGAATGGAAAATATTTCAATACTTTGCTTTGAAAATGTGCAGAGATTTTAATGTTTAACTGGGGAAGGTGCACAATATCTTCCATAATCAGAAAGTGCACCCATAGAGACAAGTCGAGCATGACTTTTTTGTCTGTGTTTCACAATTGTGTGAGGAAACAATCACAGCAAACACCGTCCACCTCTCATGCATGGGAATCCCACAAACCCTATAGAGGACATTTCCTACCTATTCTTTTGGAATAGGACTTGCAGCAGCTTCAGGTCACACATGAGCCTTCCCTCGACAACTGAATTTCAACTTTTAACGTTAAATTTGGGTTAGTATGACACCATTTGTTACCCATTTTGCATGAGAACATGGTGCACTTGGCCAACCTTTCAAATGCTGTGTACAGTGATCTTATAGGGAGACCCATGAGAGAGAAGTGCTTCTGGGAACAGTAGTTAAAGCACATGATTAGTAGTTGCCTGAAATGTTACTTCCTTGTACAAGATGAGAGTTTCTTTAAGCAGAATTCAAAATCAAACAACATGTATTACAATAAATAGTGTCAGGGAAATTCAGGTATGTAAAGGTAATCTGGTAAAAATTGGAGTCTCAATGAATATGGAAAGGAAAAGATTGAAAAATAGGCTTTCATTCACTATTTCTTAATAACTTATTCAATGCTAACAATAATCAGGCAAAAAAGGTGTTTGGAAGTCTGAAGATTCAGAGATAGCAACCAGTGGTTGAGTATGTCATCTCCATTCCTAGCCTCAGGTAGCTCATAGCCACAGTAACAATTTCGTTAAATTCCAGGTATGCCATCCATCCTGCCCTCTGCCTGCCAGAGCTTTGCCACAGCTCCTCTTCCAGTCTGCTCTGGGAACTGAATGCACCCCGGTCTGGGCAGGGCCAGGGACCTTTTGGTAAATCTGGTTTCACTGCTTGCTGACATCAGGCTCAGACTTCCAGCACCTGGGAGATAAATCAGTTCATCTGATGGTCTCCTGGTCCCCAGCACAGGTGAGACTGTACAGGGCAAGTTGCTTTGATTCTGCTATTTTGCTTCATGGCTGGGGAAGGGACAAAGTTTGGGAGCTGGGTGTGGGGATGGAAGGGGGGATGTTTGGCAGCCTCTTGCCAACAAGTGGAGAAAGATATTTTGTTCTGCTGTGTATGCAGTTATAAATTCTGATTTATCCTATGAACTTATTTCTAACTACAAGCCTCAGCATAAATGAAAATTTCCCGGTTGTGTTTGAAAAACAAATCTTACCTACGTCCCTGGAAGGCAAAGCCCAGTGCTGGTGCGATAACACGCAAGACAGGTTGAACCAGTTTGGTGCAGCTGAACTTGTGAACTGGAGCTGGATCTCGTCCCACCATGATGCTATAGAAGGGAGTCACATAACTTCCCTCACTAGGCCACGTAAAGCACCCTCAAAGACAGTGTCTGGAGCCTGCTTAGAGCAGGAGGGCTGAACATGACACAGGAGCTGGTTCCAGAAGCAGTAGTCAGGTGACAAGGCAGAGAGGGAAACCTACAGCCCTGTACAATGATGGGATCAGTGGGAATGACTGCAAGTCCTCCAAAAAGTCTTCAATGCCTGTATCTGAAGGGCAGGAATGACTATGGCTTTGACGCATGGTGTTGATCTCTCCTGGTAAACCTCAGTAGGGCCAACAAGACTGCTTTGTGTGTACTTGCCTAAAACTAACTTTTCTAAATATCTGAAGAGTGTAAGTAGTGGAGAAGAGGCTGGCTCCAGGAACTGGCACCTGGATTGTCAGGTCCTTCCTCACCATGCACCGATCCAGTCCCAACTGCAGGTCGTTTCTATTGGCCATACTAAGAAGTGTCTTTGCATCTGCTGTCAAGAAGGCTTGACCCAGTGCCGGGTTGGCCAGGGCACAGATGTAGATGAAGAGGTTTTACCTCATGCTCCCTCTTTGGATGGGACAGAAATGACTCTGACTGGAGTGACACTCAGAGGCCTGGCTTTGAGCTCTCTGTAAGGGCCTATGCTGCAGAAGGCTATTCAATGTCTGCTTGCTCGAATAGAAAGCTGAAGACTTTCAAGGCCTCCCCAGCTTCCCATAGTGAAGCTGTCATTTAGGCTGTTTAGCACCAAAGATTAGATTTGCCGTGTTTTCCGATAACCTACTGCATCATCATTTACTCATCTTACGAACACTCCAGCAGATTTCAATGACCTTTGCAAAAATAAAATCAGACTAGATTGGCATATTTGCTTTAGAAGATGCTAATCAATATCTATTTTGTTAGCCAATATGGTTATGTCTCCTGTTATTGTGATTTATTTTGTTTTTGTTGACCAAAGGTGGTTGAATGGGTGATAACAGTACTGAAAGTGGCAAGGGTTAATAAATTCAGATGAGGTTGTCATCTTATTACCAGAGTGCAGGAAGTGAAGCACAGCCATTTAATTAACCTAGTCGCAATGAATTTTATGCAACACGCAGTTAACACTTCATCTATTAAAACCACGAAACAGATGGTAGTGAGCAGTTTTGTCTGCCGTAAATAGGGAACCAATTTAAATTACTTGCTGCACAGGATTTTATTGGATGAAATTATCTAGATATTAAATGGCGAGATATTTTATAATCTCTTTCTTTTAAGTCATGCGTATATAAGACTGTTGGTCCAGTAGAAGAAAACTCAATTATTTCCATGAAATCTCAAAAATGGAGAGCTTAAAAAAAAAAAAAAAATACAAGACCTTGATGAATTGACAGTTCTTCAAACTCCAAGGCCTTCAGTCATTGTCTGTGCTAGAGAATATATACCCCATTATAAAGTTTTACCCTACTTTCTCTATCTGCGTAAGAGATTTTTATTATTCACATAAATGGATAATCCTAGATGACTATTAAAAGGCCACATTTCTCAATAGACTGGTAGTTTCTCTCTTGCTCTTGAAAAATGATTGTGATAAGTATTACCAAATTTAACATTTTCCTTTTCATTTCCCACAGTTAGGAAGAGTCATGTGAGCACATGACTGCACACATGGGCAAGGGGGCTGTATATCAAAGGCACTGTGGGCAGCTTGGTGCCTGAAGCTGAGTACTCAGCCGCTTTGCTTTCCTGTCTTTTATCCTAGGGAGGGGAACATAAAAAACCCAACCAACCAACCAAGCAAAACAAAACACAGTTGTGTGATATGGCTTAATATGCATATAACAATTTAAACATTTCTGGAACTTGCCAGCTCTTGAGATTATTTTGTGCACAGAATTGCTGCCCTCATATAAAATACAAGGCAGAGGAAGAAGCAAACAGGCTTTCCTAAAATCATGATTGCCTCAGGACTGTGTGAAACCCATTTCTTAGCAGAGAAGCAAATGTTTGTTTGAAATCAGAGCAAAATCCCAGGAAGAAAAGCAAAGCCTGAGCCAGCAGAGCAAGTAAGTCGCTAAATGCCCAGGACTGTGCAGCTCCCAAAGTCCTAGGCAAGGGCAGAAAATTGTCTTTCCACTCCTTCAGAGAAAACAAATCTGACCGACTTTCCTTTGGCATTCTCCTTCTGCCTCCAAAGACAGAGGCTTGTCAACAAGGCTGTGCTTCTGGTGAATAGGTTCATTAAGCCTGCAGAAAGCCAGAGGGTGTGCATTCATTTGTTTGAATGACTCTTGGAGACTCCTTTATTTGAATGACTTTTTCTTTAGAGAGGCAGAAGGCAAGTGTGTCCTTTGTCACCTCCTCTGATTGCTCTGTCCACTGAACCGCTAGCAATAGCTATCAGAAAGTCTCCAGAGATT
Organism: Eulacestoma nigropectus; assembly: GCA_013397775.1. NCBI lineage: Eukaryota > Metazoa > Chordata > Aves > Passeriformes > Eulacestoma > Eulacestoma nigropectus. The sequence continues at coordinate 225,992 of VZTE01005309.1, read as the reverse complement.
CGAGGCATCACAATCCATGACAAAGGACATAAATTGCTCTTTTCACAGATGACATCCCGCTTTATCTCAGTAAAACACAAATCTATGTTCAATGCCTGAAGAAGTCCTGGAGCATTACTCCACTAGAGCAAGGCTTCATGGAAATATGACTAAATCAGAGGTGATCCTTACACAATTATCCAGGGAGACTTTTTTTCATTTTCTATGCTATTGACCTCCAGGGAAATTCAACTGTTTATTGGTACCAGCCCCACCCTACTTAAGCAAACTGCCACAGTCCTTTTCCAGCCCATCATATCAGTAAGGAAGGACTTCATTTGTTATTGAATGTACTGGCACAGGTATGGCTTGCCTGTAACAAAAACGAGTTATGTATGGTCCCAACTGTAAGTAACATGCAGAAGAGACCAAGAATAAACTTTTTGAGGCACAGTAAAACTATGAGAATAATGAAGGCTTTCCCTGGTGAGCACATGTGATTAGCAGGCAATGTTACCTGCTCTCTGGGGGAAGGGCATGCAGAGCTCCCAGCACCAGCTCCTCTGCACGAAGAGCTGTGGGACACTTGACAACTCTTTATTCCTTCACGTGTGGTTTGTGACCAAGGCTGAGGGACTTCTTGAGGAGGCAGGCAGATCTAGAGACCATCCCATCACTTCTGGGAGAAGGACAATCACATTACCTTTGGACAGACACACTCATCTCCAGGCTGCCACAGATTGCACAGCACTGGGACACAGTGCTTAAAAGGTGGGAGAGAGAGAGTTGAGGAGCAGAACATGGCCTTTGCTCAAAAGCACAATGAAATCAACTTTGAACAGTTCAAAACTAAATTTTATTTGGTTTCCATTCAAACATACAATGAGTTAATTGCTTCTCAGCAATTGCTGCTGAAATGGGCAGACAGCCAGGTGGAGGAGACAATGCCCTAAGTCACAGGAGCTGCCACTGCTGCAAGGGGGATCTCTGCCCTTATTCATTCATTT
>VZTE01005309.1:197478-224929 GCA_013397775.1 Eulacestoma nigropectus | reverse complement strand
AAAAAAAAAAAAAAAGCATGTTAATACCCCAGGTTTCAGAGTGGCAGCTTTTAAGTTGCTGTGTTTTCTGTCACTCTGTGAATACCAAAGCACATCAATATCCACAGCCTAACAGTTTCTCTCCTTTCATTAAGCATCATTAACAGAGTTTCCTATGACAATAAATAACGAAACACTATAAAACGGTTTAAAATATTGATTAGACATTGACGGATACTGACTGGATATTCGTATTGATTGGATATTGATGCTTTTGTTCAGATAGGTCAATGTTGCAGGTCAGTCTGAGATGCTGAAGCATTTCAAGGCAAAATGACCAGCCTGGGCCAGCTCAAGAGGTCAAAGTTATGCCCAGAAATAAACTCTGTCTCCTAACTGCCAAGTCAGTACTTTATCAACAAAGCACATTTCTAGTATATTTATTCTAGATATATTATTATATATCTAGAATTTTAGTATATTCATTTTTAATGCAGATTAGGTGGATGAGAGGAAAATTTAATCATTTAGAATGACTAATAATTATGCTAATGTGTTCAGATGAAATAAGCATTCACATATGCTGAAAGCCTTTATAGTGTAATAAACTTCTGTTATCTTTTGAGGCATGCAGTACTTTGATTTTCATATACCAACTCCTTTTTATTCCAAGTGCAATAAAAAAATGATTTTTTTAAAAGATTGCAAAGCTCGAGACTCCTGAACCTCATTTCAATAGTGCTTGTGTAAAGTGCTGACAAACTACTCCGAATAGTAGGCTCAGGGGTTGGGGTTTCTTTGGCTGACTGGGGTTTTTCCTCCCTGACAAAATGTGTCAGAATAATTTGATGACTTGCACTTACAGAGATGGCAAAGAGCTTAGAGGGTATTGATTTCAATGAGTCTGAAACTTTGTGTGTACAGAAACACTAATCCCCTTGGAAGTTACTTTTATTTTCCTGCATATGACCAAACACGTTTTGGTCCCCTGTCTAAGTTTCTGTTGTTCTTCCTCATAACACAGACACATTTATAAAATCTTTTAACAGACCTGGTTGCTAATCAGATGCCAGTCTCTGGCACCACATGTGACACAGCCTTTTCTCTGGCTGCAGTTTCTTGGCTACATCCTTCCTACTGCATCCACAGACCTCACAATTGCAGCTGCCAAGGTGCAGGTCAGGCTGAATGTTTTAGGACGCAGATTACTTTTGCCTGAAAACATCTCCAAGTGATGCTGCAGCTGGTACAGGAGGTCAGCCCTGGAGCCTAGCAGGCTGCTCCACCATAGCACGGCCTTGCCAGCCTTGGGGAAAAACATGATGCTGTTCTTTACTCCGCACTGCACCATGTTATAGTTCTCCTGTATGGAGCACTTCAAAAGCAGAAAAGTAAGTAAATGACAAGTCACGGGAGAAAATAATCTCAGAGTGATACAAAACCAAAAAGAAGTGGGCATTCACTATTAATTTTAACCTGCACTGATAATAATTTAAGTCAGTTTGGAGAAAATCAACTGTCCTTTAAGAAAAAGAAAATCTAGCAAACCCAGTAATATTATTTGTTTAGTTTTCTTCCCTTGAGAAGAATGAAATATCAAAATACCTTGTCTATAAAAGGAAATAATTACCTGGCAGAAGGCAATAAATGACCACATATTAAAACATCACCAAGAACAACAGAAAGACTTAGGGCCTGGTTTTCCCTTACAATAGGACAACGAAGAATAACTAAAATTAAAAAAGCATAAAGCAATGTTGTCTTATTCTGGATGAAAGCACAAGCCTTACCAAAAGCATTAAAACAAGGAATGTGCACTAAAATAGGAAATGGGGCCTCTCTACCCAGCTGACTTTTGTGAATGAGTGCAGAGCGCTCTATAAAGGGATGGCTGCCAGCACGGGGAAGGCAAATGCTGTGGAGGGCATCATCCGGGAAAAATTAGCAGATGAGTCTACTGAAGCTGAGGTAGAAAATAGAAGGGAGGTTAACTAGGAAAGTGCAGATCTTAGACAGTTTGTCAAGCAAAATTGCCTACCTGTTCCCATTGCCATGGAGATGCACGGGTTATATTTGGTACTTGAGATTTTGTCATTCGCACTCCACTGAGTATTTGCCTGTGAGAACCTGTGTTTATATTGCAAGGTTAATTAGTCATGCTGGAAAGGAGTGCTGCAGAATGCACAGGAAGGGACAGACACAACCAAGTCTTTCTTTAAATACTCACTGCCAGTATTTTCTAAGGTAACTCTGAAATTCAGCTTCCAATGTCTGTATTCTTCATGCAGAAGAGCCATGGAAAATAAAGGGTGATGGGAGAATTTGCAGTATTCAACTTTTCCCTGCAATCATGAAAATAGCCAGAAGGACTAACAGCACTGGCAGGCAGAGGTGAAGCTGCTGCAGGAGCTGGGTGTGCGGGAGCAGTTCTGGCACGCCATGCTGGGTGCCTCGGGTGGCGAGGAGCTTTACACAGACAACTGGGTTACGTTCCTCATCCTGGCACAGGCTGAACCACTGTAGATAACAGCCCTCATCTGCTTCTTCAGCTCCTTAGCAGAAATGTCATAGATAAGTGCAAGGTGTAAGTATTTAGGATGAATATTTCCTTATCTTTTAATTAAGAATGTTACAGAGGTGGGTTGGGATTTTTTTCTTTTTTTTGCAAGATAGGTAGAGTAGTAGATTTTTCCAGTCTAACCTTTTATAGGCCAGGCATGTGATGTGTGGTAAGAGCCATGAGAGGCATTTAAATTATCTCTTTTGAGACCTTTTCATGCTTATTTTAGTTTCAATAGAATTGGGTCTGTTCCATATGTCCTGATTCACTACAGGATGCTTGTCTTGTCGGAGGAGTGGCTCTGTTTGATCAAGATGGTACTGACCTCATTTGTGAAATCAAGTATCAACTCAGTGTATGGGGAAGTGTCTTCCTAGCACAGCTTCTAACAAAAAAAATTTTAAAAGAGCAGCTTAATACAGGTTCTACTAAGAGTAAGCCAAGGTGGAAAAAGAACAAAGCTTACGTAATGTCCTATCACACAGACATTTAATTTTCCATTCACCTGATAAAAATTTTAATCAGAAAAAGCTCTCATCTGAAATAAGAGCACTGTGGTATTTTTAACAATCTTAGTCTTCTGTTGATGTGAGAATATAAGATGCTGATATCATAGTATTAAGATTGGATAGCTCTTGTTTTTATTTCTGTGCGTGAGAAAAATTGTTATTATCATCTGCATGGTTTTATGCCCTAATCACAGGCAGGGGAGCTGAGGGAGAATTTTTGCTTCATCACAACTGACCAGCCATTATCCCAGACATTATCAAGGTGTATACACTACATGAACAACTCAGCCCTCCTTTATTTTAACAGCTGGAATGTTCACAAAGCTATGACCTGAATGATAAAAAGAAAAAAAAAGTGAAAAATACATCTGAGGTGTCCTTAATAAAGAGCTGTAAAAATATTGGCTGACTACGGCCTATGACTATATTTAGATATATGTTTCCCTGAAGAATGCAATCACCAAGGTAAAATATTAACAGTTGGTTTATGGTGCTGACATTTCCCATTTATTTCCTCATTCACGTGCATGTGGAATAGGACAAATAAGCACCTGGGAGAAGAGAGTTGGGGATAGGCTGAAGATGGGGGCTATGTGTCCAGGCAGATTCCAGGGCAGTGGCTCAGCAAGAGGGTATAAGACACTCTCCCCACCCAGGGAAACTTTGAGAGAAGTGAGTTACCCCCTGTGGCCCAAGGTTGTCCTGCTCGGGCAGTACAGACACACACAGATTAAACTACATATTTACTCTGGGCTTTTTCACCTGGAAAAATTCCAGCAGCAGTCAACTGGGACTTGCCTGAGAAAGCGCTTCTGAGGGGTGCACAGATCTGTGCCCCCCACGCCCAGGCCTGCTGCTGGGGGGACAGCACGTGCACCTCCAATGCCTGAAAGGAAGTCGGCCCCTGGAAAAAACACAGCACAACGTCAGCCAGCGTGCAGCCAGTCAGCAAAATGTGCCACGACGGGCACATGTGAGCAGCACAGCAGTGTTGGCAGCCGTGGGCTGGGGGCTTCTGCTGCCGCCCCTGCCAGCACCAGGCCCCGGCGCGGCCCAGCACACACCGGCCCGGGTGGCACGGCCTCGCAGCAGCTGCCATCCGGAAAAAAGTCCTAGGGAACGGCTTTCTGGCACGGATGGGCAGACTCTGTCTAGCCTGCAGCAATGAACAAGGATGGGACTTAGCTGGTAGGAAAAAGTGAGCAGCAGCATTTTTTGGATCAGCAGCTGGAAACAGAGAGACCACGTGGGCTGTTTCTCAGCTTAAGCATCCTATCTGAACTCGACTTTTAAACAGGGAAAGTACAAAACATGCCTAAAATCTGACAAATGGTGCAGAAGACTTCCCAGAAAAAGTACCTGGAGGAGATCTTTGTAGAGTTATCCACTTTTACACTTTGGGAGGCTGTGAGGGGGGCTAGGCTGTATTTCACATAGTATAGCACTGCATAGACAGTAAAGATCAAGGGCATTTACATTCTTGTGCAAAGCATCCAGGTTTGACCATTGTTAGAGACAATATAATATTCACCACTACAGATGGATCCCTGGCACACTCTGCTATGGCAACTTCTGTTGCAGTGATTTTCCAGAAATATGGAGAGTTGCTTTAATACTGGAGCTATGGCAGCAATAGCCATGGCAATAGCTTCTCACAGTTGCTTGTCCCAACTGTTAAAGAGAGGGATTCTTTCTGCCTTGTTTTTCTGTTGCTGTTTATAAATGTAGGAGATGCACATGATTAAAGTTGTCTAGATCTGGAAATCATATTTTAATATCAGGGTGCGTGTCAGAGAGAGACAGGCAGAATAGATTAGTTTCTGAATTAGTGCTTGTAACAGTTCTACAGACAGACAAATTCATAGTCAAAAGGATAGTACCAAAATTTATTTAAAAGCCCCTTTAAAGAGTTTCATTGCCATATGTTGAAAATCTAATCTTTAAAAGAGACAATATCTAAAAGTTTGGCTTACTTCTCAAATGTGTCAATTGGTATTTTCCTTAATTTGACCTATTTATCTTAAAACATTTATAATCTGTTAGAGGGATGTTCATAGCTAAATGTCCAATTTGGTTTGTTTGTTTTTTAAATCTGCCGTTCTGTTGCCAAGAAATTAAAGAAACAGATGCCACTCTTTTTTGAGGGGCTCCATTAAATACAATGTCTTACCCACCATCTGCTGGATCTGCAGCAGCAATTAACAGCTACACACTATTCCCAGAGCAGAGCTGACAGCAATTGATGGTGCTGGGATCCTGGCAATTTCTCCTTCCTGCTCCTCACCCTCTCTCTTCTAAATACCTATAATACAGTATTTCTGCATAAAGGACCGGGTCTGCTCAGAAAAAAGAGGAATGAGCAATTCCTTTTTCTTCAAATGGTTGTGGATGAAAGTCCTCCCCAGGCATTACACTTTTTAAACAAAGAGAATATTTAACAATAACAACTGAACCAATAGATGTCTGCAAAGGCTGCATGAGCAAAGTTTGTGTGACATCTTTCAGAACAGGTCTCCTCTGCAACTGTGCAGCTGTTCTGAGGAGCCAGGAGCCAGGGCTGCATACAGGCTCTTCTCTTCTGCACCACTGGTTCAATCCCACCTGAGAGGGAAGGCATTGAAAACTCCTACCTCTGTTTGATATGGGAATACCTGGGGAGGCTCTGCCTAGAGAGCAGCCATGAATCATGAGCAGTGGGTGTGATTCATGTCCATTGTCTGACAGCCAGGTAACTGGCTTTGTACCAGTAAACCCTCTTGGAGATTGAGTGTTTTATTGGCAAGTGGCACTCTTAGTCACAGGATAACATGGAGTGTTTGGATTCCCTTTACTGACTGGGGTGTCAGCCTTCATTCTACAATCCAGTCCTTTCTTTCAGCTGAGCAGATTGGTTAGTAGCCAAGTCCAGTTGTACCAAGGGGAGTGAAAATTGGTCATTAGGAAAATTTTCTACACCAGAATGGTTGTCAAACACTAGAACACGCTGCCCAGGGAAGTGATAGAGTCACCATCTCTGGAAGTATTTAAAAGACCTGTAAATGTGGCACATAGGGACATGGTTTAGTGGTGGACTTGGCTGTGCTGAGATAAGGGTTGGACTTGATGTTAAAGGTCTTTTCCAACCTAAACAATTCTATGATTCTATGATTACTTACCTTGGAACAGAAGAGCTTCCCTGGCCTTTTCTTCAGTGTTTGTGGTGATGGCACACAAACTTGGACTACTGGGCCTGGACATTAGTTATGCCCTCCCTGGCTCCAGGGAAATTCTCAGGGAATGCACCAGAGAATGCATTAGAACGCATTTTAAAAAATCTGTGTGTTTGAGGCTTCAGGTTTTCAATCTGTGAAGAAAGTCCACATGCAAATAGACTCGCGTGCCTATTCCCTTAGCTTCTGGCACACATTCTCATAACTCTCCAGCGTCAAGGTCTTCCTTAAAAGACAATGATCTTCCTCCAAAAGATATATTTGTACAGTATTATCTGAGAGAAATTCTAGATGCTGCAACAGCGTATAGCTTTATTTTCAACAAGTTATTTGCATTGCTGCAATGGCAGAAGGATTTCTGTGCCTCTGTCTGTCAGGCTCATAGCCTGTCCTCAGCACAACTGTTTTCTTCAATGAGGCATGAAGAAAATAAAGGAATATCAGGGTTTAACAATTCAGATGCTCAGCTTTGCCACAGTGTCAGGATAGACAGGTGTGCATTATTTTGGAAATAACATTTCCATCCTGATAATAAATCGGTATAGTAATTATCCTTATTGCCCTGTATGGTGACCGTCTGTAAAGGCAATCTGAAATTAGAAAAGGCATCTCATAAATCAGGTGAGATTTAAAATCTTCCAAGAGTTTGTAAATCTGCCCAGGATTTAGGGATTAATTGAAGAGCAGACATCTTAATACATTAACCTTTCACCTCTGCAGTCCTGGGCTCAAAAGCTGACTTAGGTCAAGAAGTAAGAAAATAGATTGGTGATTTTGTCCTACTCCTTATGAGTGCTGGTTAGCACTGCCTGCAGTGCCCTGTTCTATCAGCAAGGGTTTGCTTTGGGGATTGCACGTGTCTTGTCTGCTGCTGGCACTCCATTATGAGATTACTAACTTAAGTGTAAAGTCAGGTGCCCGAGGAGAACTATTAGTAGGCTGTGGTGGCTGTAAAAAATGTCAGGAAGCATCAAGGACAGCCCTAAGTAGTTTGTTTCCTAAAATTGAGCCAAGTCATTAAAGGGATTGCAGGGATGCTGCAACAGGCGAGGATGGGAGGGAAGATCCCCATCAGCCCTTCTGCAGCCCTGCCCAGCCAGGTGAACGCTCACACTCACTGTCACTCCCCACACTCCCACCCCAGTGCTGCCTGTGCCCTTCGCACAGGGCTTGCCAAGAAAGCAACTTTATGGGGGTGCAATAAGAGAAGCTGGGGTCAGCAGGCCTTTCTTAATTTCTTTGTCTGTGTCTGAACACAATAAAATTCAGCAGCATGCAGCAACATGGACCATCCTTCTCTCAGTTTCCTTTGTCTTGTGGAAGATGGGGACACTGCAGAGGTTCTGGATGCACCCTCAGCTATGTGATAACAGGGTGTTCCGTCACTTGGCAGTGGCCCTCAGCAGCCCGTCCTTGCTGACTGGGAGCCAAAGACTGCTTTACAGAGATGGTCCAGTGCTGAAGGTGAAAGTGTAGCCAGCATCCATAAAGGTGGTGGAGTAACCCCTCCATGAGTGGTCAGCGGTGGTTGAGCCTTGCCCATGGCCCCAGCTTGTCAGCAGTACATTCCCTGTAGCTTAGCACTGACCACTGGTGGCAGAACACAGTGTGATCTGCACCTGTGTCAAGTCTGGGGAGAGGGATTGAGAAATGCCAGCGTCAGCAGCAGACATCTCTCTGGGGAGATAGCACGCTCTGAGCCCCTGTTAAATAGCACCGGATTGGGAAGTCACTTGGTGTGGCCATCCCTCTCTGTCGGTGTACAAGTATACCCATAGATTTATGTTCCTCACAACCTTCAGACCACCCTTGAGAAATATCCATGCAAAAATAAAAATTGCCCATGACCTCTGTCTTTGACTTTTTGACCTCTCCCTTTCTCCACAAATACCCTGTCTGCTTGGGATTTGCCAGCTGACTGATGAGATTGGGTCTGATCTCTGCTCTGAGAGGACATTTGAAAATAATGTGATATTCTGGAACTCACACACATAATCTACATTTCCAGTGTGGGGTTGAGTTTTTCAGTCTGCTTGGACCAAATGTCATCCTGGGGGTTTTTAACCTTACAAAAATTAAATACAAAAATTTTAACCTTACAAAACCTTACCTTGCATTCATTACTGATGCAGGTCAGAGGTGAGATAAAAAACACACTGTGAAATCCAGTGGTAGAAACCTTAATCATTTATTTTCTTTCCTGGGATCTTTTCACTTATTCCAGCTGGTTCAAGAGCACTTGTAACGTATCAACAAGGCTTACATGACTGAAAACAAACCTTTGCCAGCAGCAGAACCAGACTGACAGAAACAGGACAATAGTTTTTTCATGCCACAAAAATGTTGCTAAGCAGCATACAGTTTCATGTGTGTTTCCACTTTGCCCCTTCTGACTGAATTATGAAATATTATTTACCAAAAAACATTATAGTTCACTTTTTAAGAGACTTAATATGATTAAAGGGTTGGTTGAGAAGTGATGATTGAAGTTCCAACTATTACAATGCACATCAGTGTGCAGGGAAAATAAAAAGGCACTGAAATTCTTTTCAAACCCAAGCACCAGGTGCATTAATTACTTTTCATTGCATGTTGGTTTATTACTGCGGTCACTTGTGCCTTATGATCTGCATTAACACCTGCGTTCTATGGATATCTTGGTATTTCACTAAACAAGATGAATATTGGCCAGATGGTGACTCCAGTAGGAAGCATTTCACATAGATTTTCCTGCTCTGCACAGTTGCCTGTAAAGGAATCCTGAATGTCATGCTACGCCAAAGCAAACCCAAATCATATAGAGATCATTTTGAGATCAACTGCCTTGACAGCACATTTAGAAAGGATCAAATGACAGACAAATCAAGGTCTTATAACATGGATCTTGCTAATAAATCTTGTGTGTAGCAGCATTTCACCCCATGGGGTGACCCTGCCCTGTGTAGAAACATAATTCCACAGAAAACTAGGTCAGCTCAGGTGTGAAACACTTAGCACAGATGACTCAGTGGTTTTTTGGTGTTTTGTTTTTTCTCCAGGTTGCACACACAACCTTTCTTCCATAGTACAAGTTAGTTAATGTACAACAGGCATCCAGCTCCCGGGAAGTGCCACGATGAGGAGTCAGGACAAGAACCCTACCACGCCTGGCACCTTGGCCTTTGACCAAAGTGGGGAGCACTTCAGGAGAGGTGGGAGGGACACTGACCTCACTGTGCCTCTTACTGGCACTGTCTGGCTCTTATCCAACACATCAGAAGTTACTTGAAGACCTGCACCAGAAATAAACAACAGATCCCAAATTCCATGCTGGCATGGCATTACACTGTTAAAAACTTGGACAAACCTTCTAAACTTACAATTAGCACCTACCTCAAACCCACCTCACCTAGAACACATAGCATCATTCCAGAGCATTATCCAGTACTGTCTGTGAGCTTTGCTGTTGCTGCATGTAGAAGGTTTTGTCTGTGTAAGCAAGATTTTTTACTGGGGACATCAATGTGCATGGCTTCTTTTAGTTGTCCTTTACTTGCAGATATCAGTCAAGGACTATGTGACCATAGCAACTGAAGTGTCAATACAAATTGTCACACAATCAGAAGCATTGAGTTTTCATGGTCTCTGTGGTCTTGTTTTGCAATTTTCTCCCCGTGGGTATGCTAGGAGAAGCTCAGGGGGTACACCCAGTTTTTGCCAGCTTCCTCCTCTGCCCACTCTGCCAGGACCAAGCTGTGCCACTGGCCTGTGCCTGAAGCCTTTCTTCTTCTGGGGAGCTGGCAGACACCTTTTCCTACCTTAGAGCAGGGAAAGGTGGGATGCTCTGAGTGTGCTTCTTGCAGAGTGTGGTCCCTGGGCTGTTTCTGCTGTACCTCTGAGAGAGTTTGAGCAGACATGAAGGGACTAAGGGAAGAAAATGCAGTAAAACAGCTGGCAGACAGGGGCACAGAGAGGGCAGACAGGGGCACAGAGAGGGCACACAGTGTTGGCAATGAGGGTTTGTCCTGAGAGAGAACATAGCAATACCCAATAACTGGCTTTCTGAGCACTGTCCTTGATGAAGTGGGTACAGGCATAAAAAAGCCCCCCAAAGTCGACACTGTGATGTGTACAAAGGAAGGCAGAAAATGAAGCACAGGGCTGGCCAGCCACTTAGCTCAGCACTGTGCTCAGCACAGGTGCAGAGCACCCACCAACCCAGACGGGAGCTGAGCCCAACCAGCCCCCCATCAGCTGCAGGTGGCCAGCTCCTCACCCTGCTGGTGTGCAGGGATGACCTTAGAGCTGGCAGGTGCTGTCCCCTCTGACAGGTGAGTTCCTTGGGCTGATGACCCTGTTGTTCCTCACAGAGGCATACAGCACCAGATCCAATCTACGAAAACAAGAAACCAAAAAAGCACGAATTAACACTCCCACCTTTCCCACAGGCATGCTTCCCCCACGATGCTGTTTAAAGAAGACCAATATCTCACTCTCAAGAAGTGTAGGCAAATCCTATTACAAGTTGAGATTAACCGTCAGTCAGATAACTCACCAGTGCAGAGATCAAATATAAAAGATGTATGTTCTGTATCATCTGTTTAGCAACCTTAAATTAGCTCACACGGGCGGATGGTGCTGGCCAAATGGCAGAACATGTGCTGCAAATGGAAATCAGAGTCAAAGCAGAATCCTGTGGGATACCTCCAGCAATTTTAAAGCTGCTATCTTATTACCTAAGCAATTTTCAGGGACAAGGAGAATTCAGACGCAGCCGACAACGCTCTCTGGTCCAACCTTGGTGAAACTACTTCATTATTATTTCAGTAGTGCCTGGAGAGCTCTAGCTGCTGCTCCAGTTTCTCTGCAAAACCCCTTCCAACAACCCACAATAAAAGACATCCCTGTGAGGACAGGCTTACAGTTTAATTTAAGACAAGGAACAGCAAGTGAAAGTAACAAAAAACCAGAGAGACTAGAAGGGAGAGGGTTGATGGAAATGGTGGAAAGCACTTGTCCCTGGAGTCCCTGTATGTGTGTACACACACATACAAGATACAGATTAATGTGTGCACAGATATTTCAGAAGCTCCTTAACCGGAATATAAGACATCTAGAAAAAATTTATAAAAGAAATTCACACATAGGGTGAAGGGCTGGAGGATGGGAGAGACCTGCCTTGCTCTTTGCTGAGGGTGCAACAGACACAGGTGGGTTTGACTTGGCTTTTTTCATACCATGAGCAGCTTTGGAGTCCGTAGGCAGCAGTCACGTACCTGACTGGACTCAATGATCTTAAAGATCTTATGCAACCTAGACAATTCTATGATTATATGATTGAAATCTCTCTTGTTTCTCAGTGTAAGGAGCACATGCATTTGACCTCACAGCCTTGGCCTGGGAAGCAGGAGAAACAAGAGGACTGTGCAAAGTGGCCTTGATGTAAAGAATTGCAGGGTTGTCTTGCAGCCTTGTGCTCTTTGCTGCCTGGGACATGACTGTAGTCGAGCTGGGAAGCAAACAAATTCAGCAAAATTCACCTCAAAGGGATCTGTTTGTTTGTATATTGTTTAAATATTTCACATTTCTTTTAAGTCTTTCTGTAACAACTACTGCATGGTCTTACTGCTTGTAGAGGCCCCAAACACTTCCCAGCTTCAGCAAGCCCTACCCATACGTGTGGGTGAGGAGGTTCAGCCTGGCAAACTCACAGGGAAATCAGCGTGTCTTGAACTTCTCCTAAGGGGTGTGGGTTTAAGCCAGTTTTTCCTTTTCCTAGGGGAAACTAGGTGTGCTTAGTCCATCTTTCATCTTCCTACCACCCGGCATCACATTACAGTAGGAAACAGATTGTTCAGGCACACATAATGCAAGAAGGATTCTCTAAAAGTGAAAAACAATTTGCAGAGGTAATGATGGCAGCAGAATGTTTTGAACGTTTCCAGGTTTGTGTTTGCTCAGGGCTCAGGGATTATCAGAGGAGGCACAGTAATGCCACTGAAGTGCAAACATTTGTGAACGTGACTGTTATAATCAAAACCCAGTGCTTGTTTGGAAGTGGCATCTTAAGAAGCAAAAAAATAGTTTTGAAGAGGTCACTTCCAGAAGGAATAAAAAAATTCCTCTGTGTCAACAGCAGCATGTGCATTGCTCTCAGATGAGGAGATTCCTCCTTTTCCCCCAGCCCCTAGGAGCACAGTGTGCAGGAGTGTCTCCTGAAACCCTGACAATGTGCAATAAAAATTCAGTTTGAAAAAAGAGCATCTCTGGTGATGTCTACAGGCTTTTGACTTTGCTCTTTCCTTCAAACACCACTCGTGATGCTGAGCGCACATTCTCTTGGCCTATTTGCTCCTGGCAAACAAAGAGCAAATTCCCCTGGGTACAGCAATCCATTTTTAACACTCTGTAATTATTTAGAAAAACGTTTTGATAGGAGAAATGAAAAACTGGGGCATTTCAGGTTCAGGAGAAAATTCTTGGAGCATTATGTGAAACAGGGACTTGGAGTCTCTTTATTTATGGCACTACCTCCAAAAAAAGTCCACTTTTTCTGCTGTGGCATTTGAATCTATTTGCAATTCATTGAACAGCCCTGTCTGCCTCTCATCACCAAGTGCAGAAGGCACACAACTCCTGAGGGTCTGCTCCAAAATGGTGAGGGGAAGGGTGAACACAAGGACTTTGCTGTAGGAGCATTGCTGGCGGGGCAGGTGAGAAAAACTGTCCCTTTCTGAGCTATTGTCTCATTCTGTCCTCACAAAATCTGTGGGACTTCATATGTTAATGTACCCTTTTTGGAAGCCCTCAGATGGAAGACATTGAAGCAGGAAATGTCTGGGTCCTTAGCAGGAGACTTGAGTGCTGTGAGTTATATGGCCCAAAGGCACACAGACTTGCCACAGGCAAGGAACTGTGTCTCCTGCCGTCCTCTGGCCAGCTGAGAACGTCAGGGATGAAATCTAGAAGCTAAATGTCAATTCAATTTTCTTACAAGGGCATATTTTTCTTTAAAGAAAGCACAGGCAGAAAACCACTGGGATCAAGGCTGTGCACTGGGTGCACAGCAGCCTGTGCACACACTGCCTGCCAGCTTCAAACGGATCACCCCCTCTTCTTTTTCATCCTCCAGCACTAGTGTTCATCGTCTGTGACACCGCTTTGTTCCTGTCTGTAGGGCTGAGCCACTGGGACTGGGAAGGTGACTAGTAGGTGTGGGGGTGGGGGGCTTTGTGCTGCAGAGGGAGGTGTGGGAAGGATGTAAGTGTGAGGAATGAAAAAACCCCAGAAATGAAAGTGTTACAGCTCTGTTGTCCTCAAAAGACCCATTTTCTTTCAGGGAGACTGTAAAAGAGAAATAAAGGGGAAAACGCCCCAAACTCAGTATGTGCACTGCCATCTCCTGGTGGACAGAAAGCCCCGTCCTGCCCTGCCCCGCTGGCTGCCCTTGTGTTACAGCGTCTTCAGTCACTGCAGAACAAATGGCATTGCCAGGAAAAGGCCCTACATGTATTTTGCTAGTGCCCTGCATGCTAAAAGTGGAAGAGAATCAGACCAGATGGGGTTTGCTGAAACCAAAGTCCCCCATCCTGTAGTGGAAGCTGGTCCATCCCAATGTTGGCCATCAACATTTATGGCATCTCTGCTGCAGCTCCTCTGTGGCAGGAATGATGTATCAGGCAGAATTACGGACCTTTCAGTAAGCATTTCAGCCTTTAAATATAATTTGTTACTTATAAAAATCCTCAAGTGCAATCAAAGCCATAGAAAATATTAAAACAGAAAACAAAATCGGCCAAGATGGATAAATTGTGATACCAGCAGATAGACATACTACCATTGCCAGCAAAACAGCCAAAATTCAGTGGGTTCATGCTAACCAAAAGGAATTTTTCTTTTTAACATTACTTTTCATTCAAGAGTAAAAATATTTTATGGATACACAGAAAGCAGAAAATGCGTTATAGGACTGCAGGGCACACAACTGGGAGGAAACCCAGACTCCTCCAGCTCTGCACTGCAGGAACAGCATCTCCCCCCACCTTTGCTCATGTTTCCCAGCCAAAACTCCAGAAAAGCAGCTGAGATCAAAGCCATGGAGGGAAGATTTGGCTTTGCCTCCAAGAAAGGGATTAAAGTATTTGAAAATAAAGTTCAGCAGAGATACCTGTGATTTGACACAGTTTTTGGAGGAGGAGCTTCAGCCCCTTTCCTTGCCCTGCAGATGCAGGTTTCAGGCAGCATTCCCTGCCTGGCTCCTAAAAACATCACTCAGCAGTTTTAAGTATGTCACCACCAGGATCAGTCTCTCTTTTTAAAAGTGAACCTTTGAAAAGACACCTGTCCCCAGTGACACAGCATGGCCAAGTCGGCCTGTGGCCTGTGGAGCCATTTTAAAGCTTCCATGTGTGCGTGCAACTGATGGAGCTGGTATTTCATACCCCTGTCAGGAGCTGAAACCTTACACACAGTGGCACTTGGAGAGGAAACATTGTGACAGCTTTTATTTCTGAAATACACTGAAGAGAGACAGAGTCAGGCAACCGGGTGCAGAAGCAAAAGGGCAGAGGAAAAAAGCAGGCTTGCACTGAGGAAAAGCTCTTCTTGCACTTTTCCAGAATTGTCATTTTTCTCTCTTGCTGTTTTCAGTGTTTTCATTCTGCCTACTTCAGCCCCTGGATAAAAATATAGAGAACCTTTTAAAAGGGAAGATAAATCCTTTCTTTAGTGAGATGTAGGTTACTGATATCTGCCTGGTTATAAAACCAAACTGACATCTCTAGCTCAGGAAAATTCCAGTGCATAGAAAAGCAGATTTCTTTTGGTTTGCTGCCGTAGGCTGGGTGCATCTCCATTCCTGGACAGGATAGTAGCATTCCTCAGGATCCTCAATATTTCAGCCTTTCCTTTTTGCATCAGCACTGGCACCTCATTAGACCAACACCACCATGAAGAGGTTTGTACAGACAAGTGTCCCGCACTGAGCCCTTTCACTGAGCTGTGCTGGAGAATGGGTGGTGCCCACCTCCACCCGTGCACACACATCTGATGCTCACCCTGTAATGACTCTTCCCTCCACACACTCTCTTGAGACAGCTGAACACCACTCATGCACCAGTCATGGCTCCAAGAGCCCTGCTAGTGAGCAGGCTATTTGGAAAATCTCTATTTTTGACTGCACTGGTTTCCCTGGACAGCAAAGGGAATTTGGTGTTTTTGTGACTCTAGAACTCCTGATCCTCCCTGCCCACCCTATAACCAGATGATGTCCCCAGCCCAGACCAACATGGGTTTGCTACCCAGCCACACCCAGCCACCTCCCAGGCACATGGCTGTGCCTGCACGAGACATGTGCATTCCCAGAGACACGGGTTGGTCCCAGCACCACTGCTGCTGAGGGATCTGTGCCAGGCCCTGCAGCGTGCAGAGCAGCTGAGGAGCACCTGGGGCTCCCAAAGGTGAGGGATGGTGCCCAGGCTGGAGCCAAGACCAGCTGCAGGGTGACTCATCATCCTCAGATCTCCCAACAAGAGGATGCGGCTGGGTGACTTTTAGCACTAAAACCGTAGGTACTTAGGATGTGATGAGTAGGAAGGAACACATCAGGATTGAGGCCAACTCCTGGCCCTGTGCAGGACACCACAAGAATCATACCATGAGCTTTTCTAATGCATGTCATTTTGAGAACTAGCTCATACATGCAGTTGTGCTGGCAGGTCTGAGAAGCTGATGCGTTATAGAAAGGAGGAAAGAGAAAAGGAGAAGAACCTTTCAGCTCTTTAAACTAAAATCTGTTGAGAGTCAAGTAATGCCACCACAGTTCTGGTCTGAATAATGTTATCCATCCCTTTTGCTTATTTTGCACAATTACAATTGCTTTTGTAAGCACTGACAGAGATTAAGATTCCACAGATCTTAGAAGAACAAATAATGTATTGCTAATTTCTGAGCATTAGAGAGAGAGGTCACATCCGAATGACTAGGTTAATTCCTGAGACCCCTGCTCATATCATACAGCTACCTCAATTAATTTAGCTATAATGGAAGTACATATACTACAAACATAATAACTGTCATAGTTCATCGTGTAATTCATCTTACAGTTATTGGATTACTTGCCCTCCCTCAGAGATCTGGTTTATCCCCAGATAAAGCTGCCTCCAGAGTGGCAGGAGGAGCCCTGCAGAGCCACTGTATCCCTTGCCGTGCAGATAGTTTCAGTTGCTCTCCCTACCATGGCTCCCTTGCTGCACTAATCCCAGCCCTTGGCCCTGCAGCAATGCTGACCTTCCTTACTGCTTGTCCCCTTTTCTCTCTCAAACATGTTTGTATTTTCCCCAGGCAGCTTCTCCTGTTCAGGAAGAAAAGAAGGGAGAGCTTCCCCATCATAGCTGCATGTCTGATCCTTTGCCTGCCCCACAAAACCTTGATGCTGCTGCAACACTCCCTGAGAAGTGCCAGCTGTCCAACCAGCTAGTTACAAGCCAACAGTCTTGCTCCACATTTTGCAGAGCCCTCATTTTAGTGCTATTCTGTGCTGTACATAGATACCCACTTTTTTACTGTAGACTTTTTTATCTACAGATTATGTATAGCCACTACAACTTGCTGGTGAGTGTGCTGTTTGTTGCCTGATCCTTCCCTAGCTTTAGAGCTGCAGATGGACCAGTTTTGTTTTGGTATAACAGGGGCTTCATTGAGGCCAACTCCTGGCCCTGGTGCCTGTTGAAACAGGCACATGGAACATGAACTTTCCACTCCAGAGGATTTTACTCTTTATTTTTTTGCAGGGCAGCTACCTCAAAGATAACTCAATCACTGTTCTGAACTCATAGACATTGCTACAATACTGCTGCCAAACAAAGGCAGGTTTTGATTTATGCAGTGGAAACAGAGTGGGTGGAAATGTCTCAGGATTCAACAGCCTGTCAGTTTTAAAGCTTATCCTCAGTCCGCATAAATTATGTTTGAATTAAAAGACAGCTTGGAGCAGCAAAAAATAAATTGGGGTATTTCATATGTGTGTGTGTCCCTATCCGTGTGCCATACTCCAGCCTAACACTGCACTCACATCTTTCAGAGGGATGCAGCATTTCCAAGCTTTCATGCGAGAACAAATTGTACTCCCATTTTGGGTTTCTGAGACAATATTTTTTGTGCTCCCATTTTGGGTTTGTGAGGCAGAAACAGAAACCACTGCAGTTCCTGTTTTTGCAGAATGAATTTGCTGTAACCCAACAGTTTGTTTAATTTACCAAAGCTTTAGCTGCTACACCTGCAAAGCACATCCTCAAATAATTTTCCAACAAGCAGGAAAGAATCCAATAGGGAAATTAGTTTCCTTTTTCTCTCTTTCTTTTTTTAGTGTAGCAAAGCTGCTTTTCAGTAACGATGCCAAAAATTTCTCTGCCCAAACAGTGAGTTTACTGTGTTTGGCTTTGAGATGTGAATATTTTTACACAGCTCCTAATCTGCTGTTATTTAGTAACAGTTTTTATAGTGTTATTTTCCTGCACTACTTGGAGATTGCAGACAGTTCACAAAGATTTTTAGCAACTTTTTGAGTGGCCTATTTACTGCGTGCATTCGTGCTTGAAAAACTGAGAACAAATTGGGCTGGAGGATAGAAAGCCTTTAGCACTCTTGGCTATACAGAAAAGCTTGAAAGTATGGGCTGATTTCATCTGAAAGATTCAAAAGCTAGAAGGAAATGAAGACTCTCACATATATTGTATTTAACATTTTATCATTTGGGGTTGGGAATAGCTGAATTCATGAATTTTGCATGTTTGGAAGTGCTCTTGTTATAATCATAACCTAAATCAAATGTAAGTAGCAATAATCAGATCTAGTTTGGGGACATCATAGACAAGGAAAAAAAACCCTTAAACTACTTGTAAATGTGCAAATGGAAGCTTTCCAAGTGACCAGATGAGTGAGACAAAAGAATGACGCAAAACTCTTTTAAGTTGGGTCTGCTAACGATTTGATCATATATTCCAGGCATGTCCTACCAAAGCAGTTACTATAAACCCTCGACACAAAAATGAAATGCACAGCACAGGTCTGCACATCTACTGCTGAAAATCAGACTCCTCTTTTGATAAATACCTGCCTTTTTCTGGAGTAACGTTCACTTCAAAGGCTAAACAAAAGGATGATTCAAAATAAAAACAACATCCTTAAATTTTCTGCAGCTCTGAGCTGTGTTTAGCTCTGCAGATGCAGGGTGTCTGCAATCATGCCACACACCTCAGGCTGTTGCTGTAAAACCTGAGCTTTCACCTCTGCGCAACACTTCTCCAGTTTTGATTTATTTATTTTGAACATAAAATAGCCTGTCAGTTGCAAAAATTAAAGATATTGGAACACTGTATTAATAAAAGATCCTTCTAGGATCTATAGAGGATGTGTTTGGGGTGTACTTCTTTATATGTTTTAACTGAATGGCTTTTACATATGCTAATTAATTTCATCACTATTTTAAGCTAAATGCTAAGATAGTTGTATGCTCAAAAATGCTACACGTTTCACCATTGTCTCAGACGAATATCTTACAATAGTTCCACTATTGTGGAGCTTCAGAAAACCCCATCAACAGATCAAAACAAAGAAAGAAAGAAACTGATATAAATCTGAACATAATCACTGTTCGGGCTGAGAGCTGTGAGACTCATGTCACCCACTTGGTGATCCTACAGATCTCCCAGCAGTGCAGGGTGGCCCAACCCTAAGAAGAACTGTAGTCCTACTATCGCAAACTGTTTTCTGGGTGCTCCAGGCTGTGGAGCATCAGGTCTGTGATGTGCTTGTCAGGTCTTGTGCTGAACCCCCCTCACTTCCCTGTCTTCTTCCCAGGGGTGGTAGGACACCACACCAGCCTTTCCCCAGCAGACCAGCACTGAAGTGGCCATGGTGGGAGCGATGGGGAGCAGATTCACCCTGCAGGTGAAACTTCTTGTTGCTCATTTGTAAAATAAGGATAGCAGCACTGTGCTTCCACAGCAGATGTCCTGAGGAAAAATAGATTAATGGCCATTAAGTATTGGGGTACTGTGATGGGTACATCAGCACCCAACTCCCCAGCCTGCATATGGCTGCTTTAATCCTGCGCACCAGTGAAAACAAGTCTGTTCTGCATCTGTTTCCTGTCTCCTTCCTCTGCAGCCCAATCCCAGCTTCCCACTCCGAGATTTTGTGTCCCCAGTCCCTGTGCCTGCCCATGAGCTAGGTCTATATGGAAATAACCTCAGCAGCACCTAATTCACCCCATTTGTAGTGTGAGAAAAGTGTTGCCCAGCTTTACAACAATAGCATTTTGTAGTTTAAAAATGGCATTTCACTTATTGCAAATGGGCAGTAAACTGATAACCATATTGCTTCTTCCATCTTACTGCTTTTGAACCAAAAGTCAGATAACATTCTTGTTCTGCATTTAGAGAATTGATTTCTTAAATTATGTATCTTGAGGTCAAATTGTTGGGGTTTTTTTCAGTAATTAGCTATAATAGCAACCTGAAATTCCACTTCCAAAAACAAGTTCATTATTGAATTTGCTATATCATGTTACTAATTCAAATTTTTGTAAGAAGAAACTGCAACAGAGTTCTGAGAGCTTGATATTACTGAAGTAAAATGTGGATTTGATCCCACTCAGGAGATTTTTCAGGTGCTGGTAGGTGATTGAACAGGTACTGGATTCCCATAACTGTATATCCAAAAATAAATAGTGAAACATTCAAAAGCTCAAAGTGAAACATTTAAAAATAACTGTGAAACATTATGATTATTCTTGGAGTGAAACAACAAGCCAAATTGCATCTTAGCCTTCAGCAGCAGGAGAGACGTGTGCCATGCAGCTGCTATTGCAAATACCATGGGAGATTAGCATCGCAGATCTCAAAAAAATAAATGGAGATGCTAACAAAATGAGAGATGAATGTATTCCTTTGAGTGCAAGGGCTTTGAAAAAAAAAAAAAAAACAACCAAAAACAAAACCAACAAACACCAAAGACCCTGGCTTTCTTCTTACCTTTTTTTTTTAAAAAGGCATCTTCTAGAGGATGCTGCATAAAATTTCCCAGTTCCACACTTTAAACCTGGCCCTGTGGTTCATCAGATAAAACCACAATCAAATCCCCAGGCAGATGCCCAAAAGATAAAGTTCTTGTCCTTTTACCTGCATTCAAGGCATTGTGATGTGGCTGGCCAGTGCCTGAGCATCCAAAGGCATGCTCAGAACCATCCTTCAGCCACTTCAGCGGTGTTGCTAAGACCAGTTCTTAATCTTTTTTTATTAGTCAAAGCTCATTCTGCTGTCATATCCATTTCCATAATGAAGAATTAATTTTCCAGACTAGTTTGCAATGTTAAGGACTATGGATGGATGTACTTTCCTGTTTCTTACTGCATCAGAGGATTCAGTGTCTGGGTTTAGCTCTGCTGCCTTCCCTGCACATTAAATCCCTTTTAAGATGTCTCTTTTCCTCCCTCTGCAACTTTGACTTGCTTCCTTCTCCCAGCCCAGCAGATGCCTCTTGATCCTTGCAGGCATTTGTGAGCTCCCTGGTCCTTTCTTTCACCTTTGCACAGCCCCAGGGGCTGAAGGCTTCCCACCAGAAGGGCACATTAATGTACTTTTCTCACTCTGACCTGAGGCAGTCCCTGAGGCCTGTAACTGTAGAAGATATTGCCAACAGCAGGAGGCTCTGAAATGCCAGTTTGGCTTTGCTCATCTCACTTCTGTCCTGGCATAAAGCAGGGCTCATATCTGAGCTCTGCTTTTCTTTTGGGATTGTTGGGTTGTTTGTCTGTTTGTTCGTAGCTCTGAATTCTCATTCAGAGGCTGCAACAATTCTTTTTAAACCTCTGTGAAAGAGCTTCTCTGAGTTTAGGAACAGCTGGGTTCAGTGTTTCAGACTGGAAACCCAGGTGTAAATCATCCTTTTTATGCTCTCTTATCTTGTGTTATTTACAGACCAAGTCTGCTACTCAGCCATGAAAGCAGAAGATAGTGTTGGTGCATCAAGGTAGTTTGGCTGCCAGCTTCAGAAAAGAAAGGACCCCATGCCAGCTGGTTTACTTGGGTCACTGCTTTTCATGACCTTTAGTGCAGTTAGCACTGAAGTTTCCTCTGCTGTAGAATCAGTCTCACCAAAATGACCTGCTGGAGGCTCCGCACCCTCTCCAGCAAGGGCAATGCCATGTGCAGAGGGAGCAAAGGCAACACTGCACTCAGAGTTCAGCTGGCCGAGA
Source organism: Eulacestoma nigropectus (assembly GCA_013397775.1). Taxonomy (NCBI): domain Eukaryota; kingdom Metazoa; phylum Chordata; class Aves; order Passeriformes; genus Eulacestoma; species Eulacestoma nigropectus. The sequence goes on along the minus strand of VZTE01005309.1, from coordinate 203,437 downwards.
CACGGCCTCAGGGGACAACTGGTGAGATAAATATTTGACAGCCAAGATACCTTTTGTAACAGGAGGCAGAAGGGCTTACTCTGTGTGCCATGGAGAGGGGCTATGGGATTGGGAGGCTCTGGGTGTCCTCTTTCACAGTCAGCCATCGCTGTCCCACATGGTGCAGCCTCACCCTGACACCCTGCATCCTTCCCTCCTACGGCAAACCCTCATAGCAGCTGTGTGGATAGTCTGGTTTTGGAGGGCTATTTCCCATATTCAGTCAAGTTTACTAAAAAAAGTGGATGCTTTCCAAAATTAGATGAATTGTAGGTGAGGAGGGTTCATTCTTTTATTTTTTTTTTTTTTGAAAGATCTCTGTGCTTCAAGTTACACCCCTAATAAAAGATGCTTGCCTCTTTTTTTGGTGAAGCTGACTCCAAGTCTTGGTCCTTCTGAGTGCACAAAAGTTATGCCAAGAAACTGGAATGCTAAGTTTGTTTTAAGGCAGATCAGCTCCATCCATTTTCATTGATGTCCTGGAGAAAACAGTTCACTATTGTTCTGGCTTCAGAAAAAAACCCCAAACCTTTCTTGGACAGAAACATGTAATTGGAATATTGGGGGGACATTGAAGACTGCCCACCGGGATATGATGCTCAAAGGGTGCCCTGAGGGATGTGTTAAACAAAGAAGAGTATGTTCTGACCTGATGCATTTCAGTGTCTTTGCAGTTGTGTCCACTCTGAACAGGTTAGGTGGGTGAAATATCAATACTAAAATCCCTGCCGATGAAGGAGGAGCTTTCAGAAGAGCTCGGTAACCATGCAATTATGTTTCAGCATCACCAGTCTGAGGCTGTTCAAACTGGCGACGCCGTGAAACACATTGGAGGTGAACTGTGAAAGAAGGGCACAAAGAACTGAAGGAATGAGGGACTGAACGGCGGTCCTAGGGACAAACAACCATGATGGCATTTTCACAAGTGCCACCAGAGGGCAATAAGAGGCAGAAAACGAGAGAAGCTTGGGGTCTCTGGGGCTGGGCAACACTCGCCTGCGGGCATGGAAAGTCCTTTGACTTGTCTTAGAGGAAAAAATGTTCCCTATGATTTGCCTTGCTCACCCTGCATGGAATGTGGGAAGACTTCACATTTCAACCCTTCGTAAGGACTTCTCTGCGACTGGGTAGTGAATGGAGCGCACAGGTACCGCAGAGCCCCTCCGGCCCCGCGCAGGGACCGGGGGCTGTGCCCGCAGCTGGTTCGGGAAACTCACCTTCCTCAAGGACGGAGCACAGGCATGTTCCTAAACTGCTTGTCTGGGGCCACACACGAGCTGCAACAAGCACAACCAGTTTTCTGCTGGTTTTGTTTTTTTCTTTGTCTGTTTTGTTTTGTTTTCTAATGGAGTTGGGTTTAATTCATTCACAGGAAAAGTTAGTTGGATGGCTATTGTGAGGACTGAGGCTGCAGAGGGAACCAGACAACCTTAGGCACACAGGGCAGATGCGTCTGTGGACCTGTGGAGCTGTGAGGATTTCCCACGTCAGGAAGGAGGGTACCACCTCCTCACATCCCTGCATCCCCCACATCTTCACCTCTTCACACTCCCCTGCCATGAGCACAGCAGCCCAGATCTTCCCTTCCCTGATGCAGCACATCTGCTGCAGAGGGGCTTTCTCCCACTGCTCAGCAGCAGACACTCCCCTCAGTGAGTGACTTAGGGGCAATGATTCGATCATTTGTGACAATAGCAAATGTTGCCTTTACATCACCTTTTATTTCTTTTTCTAAAAGTTTAAAAGTAGCAAATAAAGTAAGAGATGGATTTTCTGGAGTACAGCTAATTCTATTTCCTATGCCTTTTCTTTGAGGAGGGGGAAGGGGAACAAATAACTTACTCTCGAAATACAATAATTTAGAAGGAGCAGATGTGAATTTGTGAACTCATACTGAGATTTTGCTTTGAATCGTGGGGAGAGAGGCTGGGATTTGGAGCCTCCCCCCTCACTGGGGAGTGTCCTCACCCTCTCAATGATAAAATAATCTTCTCTTTACTTAGTCTGTAAAGCTGAACTTATGTCAGCAAGACTCAGAGGATCCACCCAAGAATATTCTCACAGCTGAACATTAGGATATTTTGCTGGAGGGAGGGACAGATTCACATATTCTGAAGCAGAAGAATGAGTTGTCTCCCACACTTCATGACAGTCACATTTTTTTGTTTCATTGCCTTTCAATATCAGTATTCAAAAAATTAGTATTTCTCTCCAACTCAAAGCAGCTCTTCCACTCTCCTCCATTTAATTTTGTTTTTGCTTAAAAAAGAAAATCAAATGAAGTATTTGAAAGCAGCTTAGCCAATTTTTTCTCCCAACTGGCAGCTAAATCAAAACAATGCATGAGCAGCAAAACTATTATCTAGACTTTTTAACCCCATACTGAAAGGTGTCAAATAAGGACATTTTAAAACAGCAGATTCCTTGTTTGTGGGTAAAAACCATACATACACAAATTCTAGCACAGAGATGGAAAGATTAGTTTAGCTTATGTGGAAAATAGAGGGAAGTAGTCAGAAAGAGAGTTACCTCCTTGTGTATGTGCTGGTATACAAGCGGAAAGGTCAAGCCATACTCCCTTTGTATAGAGTTCCTCGGTGCATTGAAGTCTTGTGTTATGTTGGAGGGGAAAAAAAATACTAATTTTAACCAAGAAGTTATGGGAAAAAAATTTACCTCTTCCTTTCAAGTACCCTTCAAACCCATTTGATACCTCAACCCACCTAAAAGTTACTGTTTCTCCTTGCACTCCACACTGGCAACAGGAGGGGACCTGAGGGTGGGAGTAGCCTGTCCCTCAGCAAGACAGCCTCTGGCTTTGGTGACACATGCTGTGGTGCTGGCTCTGCATGGCTGAGCCAGTCCAGGGAAGTGCACACCTGTGCACAGAGGGATTCCCTTCTCCCTCCCTCCCAGCTCACATGGCCCTGATGCCAGAGGGATTCCCCCCGCTGGCTTCACCAGCAGCTGGACCTGGGCAGGGTAACATCCCATCGAGGTGGGGGTTGCTGTTTAAAAGGTCTGCTAAAAATAGCAAAAATACCCAATAAAAGTCATTCCAGTTTTCAGGTGTTCCATTCTCACTGGAAGGACAGGCTTTTAGTGGCAGAGAGGGTATCAAAGAATGATCATTAAAGCCACGGTCATTCTGTCTGCATTTGGGGCCATTTGGGAGCCAAAGTAATTGTGTCTCTCACAGATGAGCTTGTTATGCTTGAGTCCACTCAGGTACTTCTGTGCTAGCAGAGCAACCTTTAATGAGCCCTTTTAAATGCAACAAAGAGGCACAAAGACACATTACTGCAAAAAGAGATCAAGTCCATGATTTCTTAGCAATCCCTAATGATGTAATTCTTTTCCTTTGCAGCACTAATACTCCTGGGTTGTTTGGCTGGAGTCACTTAGGAAACTTAAGAAACTTTGGAAAACAGCACTGTGGAAATTAGAGGTTTTTCTCATATCTGTGAGGATAATATATTCACAGCACAGTTAGTTGCTGTGAAGTTAAAATGATGTCCAGAAAATATAAGGGGTGGAGAATGGGGACATTTTGGAACAAAAAAAAAAGATATTTGGAAACTTTTAAAATAGAAACCCTATAGAAAACAGGTCATCTGGGACACAGAAAGGATATCCTCATTTTTCATCATTAGAAAGAAACAAGACTGTAATTAAAGACATATTCCAGAATACTGATCTGTTTATTCACTATAGATGGTCTGAATTAGCAATGGGTTAGGGAAATATAGACACAAAAGGATAAAAAAAAGGGTACTTAAGACTGGATTTTTCCTTTTTAGACTTCCATATCCAAACACAGACAAGTTTTTTAATCTAATGATGCATGTTCTCCTTGCTGGGTTGAGGTAGTTAAACAGCCTTCAGCCTTAGCTGGGAACAGGGCATGGCTGTGATGGTCTTTGCAGCTTTCTGGGCTTGTTACCACTCCAGCTTCTGCTGTGTTCCATGATTTTCTAAATTCCTTGCTGCTTTTCATATTATATTTGTACCTTCATTTCCAAGTGGTGAAGGCTGAGCTGGGGGGCTCGGTAAGGACAGAGGGGGGAGGACCCCGTCTCTGGCAGTGTCCCATTCCTGGGCAGTGAAGCTGCAGAGGCCCTTGTTCCTGGCAGCAGCAAGGAAAGCATCAGCACTCCTCTCCTCCTCTTCCTGCTCCTTTTTCCATAAACACCATTTGACCACACCTATGGACTGTTGTTCCCTTGGCCTGGCTGAAACCACATCACCCCACCAGCCAGTTCTGGGTTGCTCCCAATGCTGCTTCAGCCCCTGCTCTCCATCTGCACCATGCTTTGCTTTACCCAAGCACCAAGCTTTGCCATGAGAGCAGTGGGATAGGAAGGAGCAGAGTTTCCAAGGCCTTTCTCCCAGTTCAGTGCTCCAGCAGCCAGGCTGGGCAGCTTCCATCTCTCCCACAGAGAGGGATGCTGAGTCACAGATCCATGGGAGGCTGCTGTAAGATTGAAGTATCTTCTGCTTGAGGCACTCCAATAAAAACCTAGAATGAAGACTAGTAGATTCTAGTCTCTGTTTCTTTAATTCAGTGAAATATATCCTGCAAACCTAAATCAAGCCCCACTACCTGGGAAAGTTTGTGCACTCCCTGTCTCAGCGAGTGGTTGCAGTATCACTGCCTCCAGCCACATTCCTAAAAACTGGACCTGAACTGAACTGAAACATGAACTGCAGTATCTTGTACAACCCAGCATAGGCCACTATCATTTCCTCTGGGCTAGGCAGAGAAGCAGGTAGTGATGCCAGAGGGTGGCAACATATTCAGCCACCCAGGTCTAACGTGCTGCCTGACATGGGTGGGCACCTCCCTACGGCATCCTGCTGCAGGAAGTCCCTCCATCCCTGCTCTCACAGCCCTTTTCACCACCTTTGATGCACTCTGAGTCCTCCAGTAACTCTTTCAGCTTGTTAATTAGGCAAATGAAAGATCTAACTTCATGCTGGGAGTGCCAGGTTAATGGGCTGAGTCTGCCAAGCGAGATGTCCAGCAAGTGGGAGGACCAGCAGCAGGAGCACGCAGCTGAGCAGGACAGGGTGCTGAGGGGCAGACACCCTATTTTGGCAGCAGGGAACTGCCAGATAAGGTCAGTCTGTCTTTTGGATTGTACCCTGTGATAGCTCGTTCCCCAATGCCTGCCTATTTCATATGTGCATGGGCCATCATGACCTGATCTCCAGTCTTCTGTTAGTAACTAACTCAGTTGCACAAAGGTAGCAGTTAGTCTCCACCATAGCAGCACACCTTGAGGATTTAGGATAAGCATTAAAACCTTCAGCTGTGCTTGTTGAAGTTGTTAACTGTAATGGGTTGAAACTGAGTTGATTGACAAGCTTTTAAGCCAATGTGCTTTTGCGAATTTTGCATATTTAAACCCCGTGCAAGGGCGGGAAGTTCCTTCTGCTCCCGATCTCTTGATAGAGAAAGAGGGCGGCCTCCGGGCCCGGCCCAGGCCCGGCCCAGGCTCCTGCCTGCCCCCCCTCACTCCTCTCCCTTCCCCCAGAGCCGCGGGCAGCTAAACCATCTATGGACTGCCCCACAGCCAAATTCATCCGGCTCAGCTTCTGAAACCAGAGGGGGCCTCCTCTCCCCCTTCATGCAGCCCGCGCAGACCCAGCGGGAGCTGGTGCAGCCTCTTTTTGCAGCCTGCACAGCTCGCACCGAACTGAACATCAGCACAGCCCGTGGGGAAAGACGTGAGGGAGAAGAACATGGAGGCTGCACGGTCAGGAAGAAAGAGAAAGTCAGTCACGTGAGATGGAGGCGGGAGAAAAGGGTGTGTGCGTTCCAGCGCCAATCTTAAAACCCCTTCTAGCAGCTGTGGAGGACTGGACTCTTTAAATCATTATAAAAGTATGGGGAGATGAAAATCCATGCCTGTGAGAA